>UCOL01000878.1:0-48579 GCA_900474335.1 Ormyrus nitidulus | reverse complement strand
CTCGGAGTACCCTCGCCGAGAGCGGCTCTCGCTCACCGGCCGAAAGGGTTTACACTCCAGCCTCGCTCAGAGCGGACTCGCTCCCGGGCAAACCTTTTAATTAAAAATATATTTTTTCTTTCGAAAAATGGTCAATATTGCTACCAGAGTGGATTTTAAACTATAGCTCATCTTGTTTTACAACTTCAATTTTTGATTAGTAAAGAAGAGTAAAATTGACAGTGTAAAATAAAATCCAATATCTCTGAATCAAATAAACCTAATACACTCTTGTCTCGGCTCATTTGATTAAAAATGAGCTATATTTTTATTATATCCACAGTAAAAATTATTACTAATAACTATTACTAATTTAATAAAATAATCTTTATTAGTTACAACTAAAGTTTCCAGCTTTCGGCGATTAAAGCAATGACGAATACCCGGAAGTAACAAAAAAGAAATAAGATCGACGCCGTTGAAGCAGCTTAAAGCTCGCAAGCTCGGAGAATGGCGAAAAGTAGTAGCAGAAGGTATCACTTCTATATATATATATACATGCAGCCCTTCAGTCGGCGTGGAAGCGCGAGAAGACTGTCGAAGGAAGTGTGAACAATTTCGAGCATTGTCAAGACCGTAAATGTGGATGGGAGAGCATAGGCGGGATAATTATTGGAGGCCGTTTGAATCTGTTTCCTTCATTAGCAGTCTCAGTTCGCTCGGCTCCGGGCTCTCTATATCTCTTATTCGCCACCTCTCCTGCCATCTTTCTTGCTTCCGCGCATTTCGCTCGTCCCCCCGGCTGAATTTTGCGCGGAATTACCCGCCATTATCATAATTGCGCTATTACTGATAATATCTGCGACTCCGACGGGGGCGACTGGAGAGGAGGAGGAGAGAGAGAGAGAGGCGTTATATACCGCGCGATGCGCTTAATCCATTTTCTATTTATAGTGCTTTCGGACTGCGCCGCCGTCGGCCGATGTATAGGTGTAAACGAGTTTCAGTCAGCGTGAAAGAGAGGCGCGAGCGCGAAATGGACTCGAATCTCCCGACGAGCGATTTATTTTCCTTTTATACGTAAACCCGGCACTTCGCTTTTCAACTTCTATGCCCGACTGCAGGGTGTCCTTTTTCGCTTTTTCACTCGGGCTAACATTTTTTTTTTGCGAACGCTGGCAGCTGTTTGTCGATTTTATTGGGCTTTTTGAATTTCGGCCTGTTATGATGTTAATTGTGATTTGGCTATTCGATTTGAATTGCCTGTGCGTTGATGCTTTTAAGGTTTTATAGGGTAAAGGGGGCAATTAGTCGAGATAGAAAAAAAGTGTAATTGCAAAATTTTGCAGTCGGTAGATAATTCGAAGTTAAATAGAGCCAATTAGCGTATTATAATTATTTTAACTTTCGTACTCAGCCACTTATGTAATTTAAATGAAGTTTACTTAATTACAATCTACAACGTTGAATGCTTGCAGTCCTGGTAAAACAATAAAGTTTAACACAATGCATCTATATATTAACAAAACTAGTACAATTAAAATTTTATTAAATTGTAGCAAAATACCGATTCCTAATTCGTAAGCTTAATGATTATTTAAATTTCACCTTGTAATATTACAGAACATTCTTTCATTCAAGCCAGATACAATTTTGGGAATATAATTGCAAGTCACCGCCATAAACTTCGTACATAGCATTTTCTTCAATACTTCAAAGATAAACCGTATGACATTTAATTTAACCGGAAAGGATCCATCCCGAACAATTAAGTTTCCATTAACCCCGCCGATCTCGCGGTGGATTTTACTTATTACACACGTTTGATCATGTTACCCAAAGAGTTAAACGCTATTTTGGTAATATAAGTTGGACGGGGTACGCGCGGTGCCATCAATGCACTAAACGCTCTACGATGGTAATTAGGATACACCGCGGGGCGGCGACCTGGACTTGACAGTTTCCCAGAAAGGGTAAAGAATGGAGGGTCTTGCTAATAAATTCCAAACATTTTATGCTTCATCGTACGAGCGATCACGTACGCACTTAGAGTTAATGTCTGCGGTTATGGGGTGCAATAAACAATTTTAGTAAAATTAATAAAGAGAAAAAGATTTTAAATTATTTTGAATTACATAATTTTTCTTGGTTAATTACAAAATTCTTATTAGATTGTAAAAAGGGATTATTTGTCCAATATGATATTATCTGCCAAGTTTGAGTTTTGATGAGATATACCGAGCTTTCTTTGATGCGATCTGAAAATGAGTCGGCCAGACATTACGTGACGCGTCTCTCAAAATTTTCGAATCTCACAGCTCTTGTTGGAATTACGAATATTAATTGCGTTTCCAGAGACGAGCGGAAAGGATCCTGGGTAGACAGAAATCGGGAAAGAGAGACAGAGACAGCTACCGTGGCAGATCGGGGATGCTGAGTGCAGATGTCAACCTATTATCATCCCATAGCTACAATGCAAACCTATCGCCCTCTCTCTCTCTCTCTCTCTCTCTCTCTCTCTCTCTCTCTCTCTCTCTCTCTCTCTCTTCCTCCTCGGCTCTCGTCTCTTTCAATTTATTGTAACGTTAACAATGTTACTTTGCGTCGCCATTGAATATTAAACTCGCGGAGTATCATTGTCGACGTGTCGTCTGCAGACGGGGCGGATCCTTTAAACGCGGGGAAACGAGCGAATATTGCAAGCTCGCGCCCTTCGTTTCGCCATTATCACAATGCGATTAAAGTCAAGCGCGCGCAACTCCCAGCGAAGACCTTTGAAGTCGGCTAATTTTATGCCGAGAATCGAGATCCGATCTGTCTAAGGCGCAGTTGCGCGAACGTTAAAGGCAAAAGAAATTTAGCTGGCGCATCGTTAAGCCGAAATATTGAGTTTCTGTTTACTTGGCTTTTTTGAGACATTGTCGCAAAGGTAGGACGGTGCTTGCTCGTTGAAATTAACGAAGATTTGTGTTGGTTTTGCAGAAGCTTGAAAAATAAAATCAACTTCTGTGACATTGATTAATGACAATTAAAATGGTTAAAAATTATGTTCAAAAGCGTTCAATTTCTTTTTTTTTTAATAAAAATGAAAAATTAATCATAAGATACACGTATACTATTATATTTGCAATGAATTATAAATCATTTATAATACATTTAATGTAATATGACTATGATTTTGAAATATATAATCGATTACGTTAATAAACAATAAATTGAATCCTACAAAGTTTGTAAACGTACAAAGAATTTTTCCATAAGTTATCTCTTAAGTTTAATTTAAGCATAACGGTTCTTTACTGCAGTTTTAATTGCCTTGATAGAATCGTTAAAAAGTTAACTTATTTTAAGCCATTTTTGTAGTTAAAAACGATAAATTGTTATATTATTTATTATCATCAAATAATTAAATATGTTTGTTCAGGAATATTCTACTGTAATGATATTTTATCTTTTAAAACGATCTTCCAAGGATTTTTATTCAATTTAGGCATCATTTTTAGCTAACAACGGCTCCATTTAAACTACATGTTAACCAGTGAAATTGGAACTTTCAACTAAGGTGCATTTTAACCACAATAATAAAATAATTAATTATATAGCTTTTGTAAAATAGATAAATGAGTATATAAGCGTATAAAAAATTTACGGAATAAATTCAAAAAAGAACTTTGGTTCGAACGGTAGTTGGGCAAGTACAAATCGTGAAGAGTTAAGAGAGGGCGGGGGGAGGGCGCAGAAGAGGGACGAGAACGGGAAAGATACTGAATTACCCCCTTCCCCTTTCAGTCATTTAATAAAAGTATGAATATCGCCAATAAAGCTCGTCGTTCGTTCTCGAATAATTTCCACTCTATCGAAAAATAATTATACTTTATCGCGGAGTTCTGCAGCTTAATTCCCTCCTCTCTCTCTCTCTCTCTCTCTCTCTCTCTCTCTCCTCTTCATCGTCTCGAATCGCTCAATTATATTTCCCTCCGCTCCTCGTTGGCTCTCTCTTTCCCTCCCGTTTTCACCTCCGGCCTCCCACTCCGACGTTCTCCTTTCTCGCGCCCCGTTTTCTTCTTTTCTTCTCTTTTTTTGTCGCGTGCGCTCCTGGAGCTTTCCTATTATTCGCGTTTCTTTCCTACAATCGGATCCCTCCTCCGCTACTCTGTCGCGTGCGACGATTTTAAGGAGGCCGCGACGACGAGCCAATACGAGTGCCATTCAGCCGACTGCTATTGATTTTCTATTACCGATTTTTCTCTTTTCGCTCCGTGAATTATCGTCTGACGATTGCGTAATTGCGCGGTATTTAAGATGAAGATTTTTCTATAGCAGATAGATTTACAAGGGTGTCTGGAAGGCACGAACCTGCTTTCTTTCTTCTTTTGTTAGCTCGAATTTTTATTTCTTGCTTCATGAAACATTGAATCTTATTTAGTTTATCTTCATTTTGAAAACCATAAGTCAAAATAAAAAGAGTAAGAACAAAACAAATAAAAGTAATCAGAATTTAGATTTAAATTTTAATCAACTGACAAATCGCGAATGTAATATATTTTTGCCCTAAGTTCTAAAATCCTTTCTAATTCTTCTTAAAATAAAACATGTATATTAACGATTTTCAAAATATTAAAAGTATTCAATAAAGTAGTACATTTATATAGGAATTAAAATAGTAATATAAAGTTATCGAAGCGTCAATAGAATCGTAAAAGCATACGGCGCATAGCGCCGTCAGTCAAAATATCTTGATGCGCAAATCAAAAAGAGATAAATAACGTGAAAAGAGCTGGAAAAAAAGAAGGAGAAGGAGAGAGGGGCAATCGAGAGCTTTAGTGGGCGCTCGTCTAGCTGGCAGAGCGAGAACGCACGAGCCCCGCCGCCGTCGTCGTCCTCGTCGTCGCCACGCGTGAATGCGCCTTCATAAAGGAGCGCCTCCCCGTGAATTGATATAAGTGAGCGGTTATTTCGCGATCATTTGGGATTCCCCGCCACCGCTCGGGGAGCTCTGAAAGACCGAGGGGAAGCGCGCTGCCATTTAGCCGAGCCTGAATTGCTCGTATACGCAATACGCGGATCAAAGTCGGGATACGGATCCGCTCTTTCTCTTCGCAGTCGGCCTCCTTCGCTCCCTTTTTTCCCCGCTTTTCTACAAGCGCGCTGACCCCAAACCTGGTCTTGCGACGTGTAGGTGCTTTGAGTTCTATTATTATTTTTCAAGCTGCTTCTTCCGGTTTGGACTTTGGGAGCTTTTTTTACGAGCGTTTGGATGTTGGGAAATTTTATTTGGTCGACCTGATTATAAGAGCAAAGAGAAGTTTCAACTTTTTTAGGGAACGATGCGCTGAAGTTTTTGGGGCTTTTACGTTTATATACATTTGCAAATATTAGTTGGATTACTTTTCTATTACAAATTTTTTTTAATACGAGAGTACCTTAATCTTTTGCGATGAACTTTTTTCTCGTTTAAATGCTAATATTTCAAGCTAAAAATCTGGTAGTTCTTTTTTAAACGTAAATTTTCAGCATATTTTTTCATCATTTTGCTGAGATTATTCGTTAAGTGGATTATTTTTATATGAAGTTTAAAAGCATGCAGATTAATTTGCATTTTTCCAGCAATTATTTTAAAGGCTTTATTTTAAAATCCCGATTGAACACAAAACTCTATTTCTTGTATAAAAAGTATACTTATTTTAAATAAATGGAGCATTGCACACACAAAAATTTAAAAATTAAAGAACAAAAATCTTAAAATTACAGTTTTACTTTACACAAAGTTAATAATAATTACAAAAATTTTATAAAATAAATTCCCCTTCAACGCGTTACAATTTTTTTTTAAGCGAAAGTCATTAAAACCAATCTTTTTTCATTAGCAGCTCGGATAGGGAAGGAAGAAATAAGTTAGGAAGCGGAACAATTGGAAGTGAAAATCTTCAATAAAAGTCTCTAAACGACCTTCTTCGTGCAATACGTCGCTTCGGGGCAAGCATACTGCCCCAGCTTACGAACCTCACCATTGGCGAGGAAGTAGAAAAACAGCCTTTGGGTGAAAAGGCACTTCTAACGCGCAGATGACGAAGTTACTCGACATGTCTTTCGGTGTGTCGTTTTTTTGCCAGTTATGAGCAAAGAGAGTTGTTTTTTTAGTGCGAAAAATGGCATGATGATAGATTAATTCGCTATTAAAAATAGAAAGGTCGTTTAATTAGATGTTTGTAATAATTAATACTTTATTCATTATTGCCTAAATAATTTTGCAGTAAAGAAATTAAATTAATTGCATCTTCTTTTACATATTCATCAAGAATGTCTATTTTTTATTAAGTTCTTTCTGAATCCTAATCGAGTCCTGCTGACACTCAGCTCAGTTATTTCCATAAAAACAAAGGAAAATGAATAAAAATTTTCGAGCGAAACCCCAATGAGGTAGGCGAATGTTTAAGAATCAAGCTCCCCGTCGCAGGGCACGCAGCATATAACCTCGGCCGAAGAAATAAACCGCGGGCACAAACACAATAATTACTATCTCTTTATTTGGTTGTTTGTCAGGGCTGGCTGGCCGACGCGGCGCGTTGCGCTTCAGTCACCGGGTGTCTGCAGATCCTGGCAACGCCGAAAGCCAGACGGAGAGAGGGATAAACAGCGTGTGCGAGCGAGCGAGAGAGAGAGAGAGAGAGAGAGAGAGAGAGCTGGCCGACAGAGCCTTGTACAGAAGTTAATAAAATCCCGGCAGCGTCGCGCCGCCTCGGGCCGGTTTATTTAGCAGAGGCGTAGCCGCAATTCGCCCCTCCGCTCGCGCCGAGCTCTTTCCACCGCTGGATATATCTTTATCTCGAGGATTTCTCAGCGGGTTGCTTTAAGGTTTTAGCGGCGGAGGAGCCGCGCGATCGGAGCGCGCGGACGAATCGGGGAATCGCTGGGCTTTAATCAGTCGAGAAGCGTTCAATGGGGCTTTCTTTTGTGAGACAATGATGAGCTTGGAGTGAATCAATTTAGGCGCCCGGCGAGAAAAAGGCTTTCTAAACTAACGTGTAATTGTTTGCTTGGGCGTTTATTGGAGATTTTGCGGTGCATCTATATATGATATATATTAACTTCATTTTTTCACCTTAGATCAGCGAGACGGATAATGCCGCAATAATTTATAAACCCTTTTTTAATTAACATGAATCCTAGTTTTTCATACAGTATTCAATTTATCTGCACAAAGATTAGCAGCTTTTTTGCAGATTACGTTCAAGAAGTTCCGAATGCAAGTTCATAATGAAACCTATCGCTTTACAAGTTACCAAAGCAAGCAATCGACGTGCTCGCAATATCAGGACTCGTACGACTTGCTCTCAGCTCGGGGTCATTGGCTTGAAAAGCAGCATCAGCCGCGTCCTCGGCGTTGGCATATCGCGACGACAAAAGCTCAGAGCGCGGCAGCGATCGACTGCAGAGAGGCGCGCGCGAAATCACAGGGCGCGCCGCACGCAGAGAAAGAGATGAAGAATTCAAGTGGAGAGAGGACCAGTCACAACAATGGAGCGCCTCTGGCCTCGGGGGCCAATAACAACGTCCTAATACCCGGCGCTGGCCCCTTCTTCCTTTTTTTTTTTTTTTTTTTTTTTTATTCGGACGCGGCAACACCCCGCGAGAGAGTGTGTCCAGTTTGTTATTTTTCCTTAGCTCTGATCGTTATTATCTTTTATTCGGGCAGGGCAAAAGGACTTTTCGCGACCGACGAGCGACGCCTGACGGCTCTATGTGCGCTGGATGCTTGATTGGGGAAGCTCTTCGATGGAGCCTCTGCATGAAATGAGAATACGCCTGGTTTAAAGTGCAGCGCCGCGGCTTTTATCGAGATCGGCTACGTGTTGGAATGCCGAGTCGAGAAATACTTGTGAGCTTTTCGGAATCTCGACCGATAGCAGAGGGCTCTTTACTTTATGTAAGGTATTACCTATGCAATTTCGATGTTTAACTTTTCTTTGAATTTATACTTGTGTGACTGCGTAATTAGAATTACTTTTTCTTTGTAATATTGTACGTATTTCTTTTTTTAATCATTGCCCGAATATTTCTAATTATATATATTTACGTCGCAAAAAATGTAATTACTATAAATTAATTTCGTTTGAAAGACATTTTTTTACCTTATTCAGATCAAGTTATTTTTGGAGTAAAAGTAAAATTGTTTTTAATATTTAGTCTTTTATATTGACAGAAAGATGAAATTTGATTTTCATTCTACATTAATAAATCTTAATGAAAGATCAATGTATATATTTTAAGAACTAATAAAATTAATACACTCTAAACGAAAAATCTTTGTGTAACAGTTTGAACTGCATTTCTTGCTGGCAATATTTTACAACTGAAATTAATTTTTAAACATACTGTAAGGTATCCAGGTAGAAACATTAAGAAGTTAGCTAATTTTTAGCCAGTTTTTTAGTTAAAAATGACAAGTTGCTATTATTTATTATCATTATTAAATAATTAAATATGTTTATAAATCATGAATATTTTACTGTAAAAATGATATTTTATCTTTTAAGATCTTCCAATAGTTTTTATTCAATTTAGACATCAATTTTAGCTAAATATGGCTCCATTTAAAATCACATTAACCAGCGAAACTTGTTCAGTTTTTCCCAGGCTATAGTGAACCGTCATTAGTAAGTATATTTCTTAGCCCTTAACTTTGACATCTTTGCTTTTATAATAATGAATCTGTTTAAGTTTAAGTCTTATCGGAATTCAAAAATCAAAGTAATTTAGGTAATGGGACTAAATTATAAGTACAATGATGAAAGCCACCAATGCCTTATCTAGACAATTTATCGTAATTAGTCGTAAAAATATAATATACTGCGTCTAGACAAAACTGATTTTTTTTTTTTTGTAGAAATAAATCTCATTGTTTGACAAAAAAAATTTTCATTAAAATTACTTCATCTTCCTTCATTCCAAAAAATTTTCCAAGCAACAAATCTATTTAAACGTTTTCGACAAGATCATCAGCACCCAAAGACTAAAGAGCCCGTTTGAAAAGAATCGCTATTTAGAAGGGCGTTGTCAGCTTCCTCTTCGCCTCCGGTCTCCGTCGAAAGGACAGACACAACGGATAGGGTAATTCCTCGGAGCGCTTACGTTCCCGATGAAATTATTCCATAGATTCTCCTCCAGCCGACACCCCCGGAGCACAGGCTCGCGCCCTCCCCGAAGGAGAGAGATTCAAGAGCGAGCAAGCGCGCGAGCGCGAGATAGCAGTCCGTAAAGAAGAGCAGCCAGCGACGGTTATGGGCGTCGAAGGCTCGGCGCCCCAGTCAAAGTCGCGCGTTTGATCTTGAAATCGGTTCGCTGGCTCCATTGTCAATTCCTCTCTCTCGCTCTCTCTCTCTCTTCCCTTTCGGCAGCCGCCTTCCGCGAGATCTCGCGCGCGCATGACGTATATACGCCGAGATTTAATGCCACCCCATTGTGGCGCCGGACGAGCGCGCGTGCAACGCTCTTTTCTATCTGATATGACAATTATCCGCTTTGCGTCTCCTTCTTTTTTTTTTTTAGCTCGGCGATGCTCTCTCTTTCTGTCTCTGTCTCTCCGCCGGCTTCCTTTGCGGCGCGTTTCAGTGCCTCACTCGTAACTCCTTTGAGCGCGTAATGATGCGTGCGTATCAAAGAGGGCTCTGCCGCCAATTAAAAATCATTGTCGGCGCGAGCGCGTCTTTTATGCGCCGAGAGAAAAGGACATTTTCGCCCTCGACACTTTGACGCGCGCGAGAGAGGAGGAGATATATATGTGCACGGCACGTAAGGTGAAATTGCGCGTGTTTAGAGAGACCGGGGAAAATGCGTTGGCAAGGATTTTTTTCGCTCGCGTTTTTTCTCGACGAGCGAAGAATTCCATTCGCGGGAAACGAAAGGAATACGCCTCTTTATGGCGGGACGTGGAAAGCTGCTCTTGCATGTCATTAAGGGACTGCGTCAGGATTTTGAAAGTAGATCTTTTTAGAAAAATCTTTTGATGAGCTGTGTGAGATTTTTCTTGGGCTGCATATTATACTCGAGTTTCCGTGAACTCGTTACCAATTATTAGTGTTTTTCATACAGAGTTAAGTCTCTGCTTTAGAAGGTGAAATAACAATTTTTATAGTTATTAAATGTCAAATGTTATTTAAATTAGATAAATAGATGATCGGTAAATTTCTGGTTTCCTATCTCGATTTACTATCTTCGGATTTTCCCAAGCAGTATATATTAAATCAGAGAAATCTTTAGCCCAGTGGGATAAATCCTCGTTAGGGAAAGTCACTTTGGAAGTGGCTGGTTGTATTGAAATTTTAGAGTTCAGGACCATGTCAAAATGCGCAGGCTTAAGCACCGACCAGTTATTATACTGAAATCGTACTACTTAACCTCCTCCCCTTGTCTCGCGTTGTAGAGTGTGGTAACGCATTTAATTAATTGATTGCACAAAGTTGCATGGACAAAGGCGATCACCTTTTTAAGTACTGACCCCTATAGGTATTATAGGTCCAAAAATTTAAACCTTTAATGCTTATATAGCGTACTATAAGATACACATGATTATAAAAATTAAGTTTTTTAAACACAAATCTGTGAATAAATTTCTAAAGCAATCATGGTTTATTAAACTTGGAATTTTTTTATATAACAATAAACTTACTAGAACATGAAAAATATGTTAAATATTTGATTGCTAATATCATTCGTAAGGTCATTAAATTAAATGAAAAGTTTCATAGCTACAATTATTGCATTTAACACTTTGAAAAATATTATCGTTATTCGAAAATCAAAGTAGTTTACCTTATCAAGATCTAATATAATGAAAATTTGTCTAGACAAATAACTTGTCTAGACATAATTAAGGTACCAGATCTCTTGCTGACTATGAGTTTCCTCATAGAAATATATGTTCTTTTTTTAAACAAAATGTTGTAAAAATATTAACATTAACATCATTTTGATAATAATATTTCGATGTAAATATTTTCGAAACACATACGAAAAATAATAAATAATTTATGCACTGAAAAAAAGGTGGCTGAAACAACCACATTTTCTGTTAAATATAATCAATAGAATTTTCTGTTGATTTGAAAGAATTTCTATGTTGATTTAACAGAAACTTTGTTTATTTAATCGAAACTCTGTTGACTTAACAACAACTCTTTCAAATTAACCGAAAATGTTGTCAAATTAACCGAAAATTCTGTTGAATATAATTAACAGCAAATGCAGTTGTTTCAACAAAATTTTTTCTCAGTGTAGTGTTACTTTTTCTACACACACACATCGCATTTGAAACGAAAAAACATTTATTATTTACAAAATTAGAATAAAAGCAAAAATTTCAATAGAACCTGTAATCAATGGTTGAAGATCATTTTTCTCCAAACGTGCATTACAACCAAATTAGGAGCTTCAGACAGGCCTAATCTCACAAAATCCTATTGGCGTAATGCGACTAAAATGTCATCGAGTTTTCTTTCAGCAAATAAAACGGAAAAACCCAGGCTGGTGTACAATTCCGTCCTATTCAGGCACTTTGGTGCATTGATGCCGATTAGGAAGAACAATGAAAACGCATTATTTACACGTGGAAAGAATAAAGCTTATTTAGGACTTAATTTTAAATGCCTACATTTTCTATTCTTAGATCGTAATCGCGCGGAGTAACAGGTCTTTCCGGGTCACGAGTAATTTGTTAAACACTGATTTTAAACAAAATATTTAACTCAATGCCTACCTTCCTAATCAACATTAAAGAAAAAGTAAACACTCAAAAAAGCGTTAAGCAACTTTATCACCTTTTTACGTCTGCTCGCAGTTTGCTCGCAAAAGTAAATTTGTCCGAAAATTAAAACCAGATGAAAAATGAATTTGAGCTAAAACTCGTTAGCGCGCATCCAGGGATCGTGAGAAAGAACATTTTCCCCGGCAGATTAACAGGCCGGACAAGGTAGGTGTTGTCTTAGAATAAGCGAGGATAATCATAAGCAAATTTTCTTTGAGAAAAACTAACGACGTGCCCCGGCCTCGTTTCTCGCAAGAATCCCTCGAGCATCGGCCGGGAGGGGGGGAGGGCCGACCGCTGCGCGCAGCCTCCGGGAGAAAAGAGACGTGCTTTTTTTTTGTTGGCTTTAAGCGCAAGCAAGGCGCGCGCGTTCCTGCGTTTTATACCTGTCGCCGCTTTGCGTGCCTCTCTTTTTGCTCGGAAATCTCGGGCAGCTGGCGAACGCAAACGCTCTCTCGCTTCTGGGGTTTTCCGGCTGGGATTAATAACGTTATGTAATCAAGCGAGAACTACTGAGCTCTACGAAATTATTTTTATTATAAATTTCCAGGGGTTGAGGGAAATGAGTGGATGAAAATTGGCGGGTGAGGAATGATAGCGTTAATTGTCGTTGTCTAATATAATATATTCAAATATAAATATGTCGTCTAAAAGTTGGAAAAATTTATTTTTAGTTAATGAAAGCAACAAAAACGCCCAAATTTATAATATTCTTTAGATTCAGTTAATTAGCTAATTATTTTTAAAAGTAATTTTTATAAACTGACGATGAGTAGCTATATACGTAAAAAATTTATTTATTTGGTATTCATTTTTGCAGTCCTACAGTGTATTGTGAAGTATCGTCTAGATTGTATCTCGGAAATTTTAGATTTTATCTGCTTACGTAAAATAATACAGCTTGTACAATGCAAAAGTGTTGAGAAACACTAATATGGTTGTCTAGACATCTGGTGGAAAAATCTGTTCCCAAAATGTTGTTCTAAAAGATAAGAGATCATCTCATAAGATTTTCTGCTTTCAAATTATCAGAATTTTGATATTATCTTCCAGACATAGTAAGAAAGTGTCATTTGCTTCAAGTAACTTATTTTCAAAGACGTATTCGCTTAAAATATTATTAATTTACTCATCTATCATTAGTTGTGGTTACTATTAAAATTGATAAAATTTATATGTTGAATATATTGCACAGCATTAAAATGCGTTAGAATTCTTGTGCGCCCTAAACAAATCAATGCCCTATTAGGCAAGTTAAAACGTCGATTGCTTTTTGTAAAATGTATAATAAGTCCTTTAGTGTCCGCTTCATTTGTTCAAATTGACAGCGCTCGTTGAGACTATTTTGTGCATTAGAAACGATTGGCCCTTTATTCCGCCCCATTACTCCAAATTCAATTGTACTTTGAGCTTCACATCGGTAATAACGACGCTATAAGAAGGCAATTTCACTTGGAACTGTTCGAGATTTTGTATATCTATTCGATATTAAAATTAATATGTTTATTTATTTATTTAAAACATGCATTATTATTTTATGATTTGTTAATTTTAATACTAAGGAGTTACGTCATGAAAGTGAAAGTCTTTAAGATAATAAAGTTTATATAATTTACCTAATTGTTTCTTCCACCAATTTCTAGTTAACTTAAAAAAAACTTATCATCATTTTGATCAGACATGGTACTAAAAATGTATTTATAAAGCTTAATATATTAAATTCTTTTTATACAAATAAAATTTTTTCGAATCGCATACTCAAGTTATGCTTGAAAGAGTGCACTGAGAAAAAAAAATTTGATCGAATCAACTAAATATGCAGTTAAATATTCACAATAGAATATTCGTTTGTTTTAATGGAATTTTGAGTTGATATACCGAGATTTTGATCAATTCAAAAGTTTGTGAATTGAAACGTCAGATTTCCTTATACGAATCAACCACATATCCTACTTGTGAATATTTAATTGCAATGCAGTCGATTCAATCAAATTTTGTTTTCAATTTACGAGTAATTCAGTAACATTTCTTTATTACAGAAAAATGTAAGAAATTTAAACATTAGCATTAATTTACATCGATCTTTACTAATTTTTATTGAATTTGGCTTTATTATAACGTAAGAACGCCAGTAATGTTTCCAAAGTATCGAGAGCTACATCTAAGACGAGCTTGATATCGGTAAGCGATCGGCAACGCTAAAAATCCCCGCAAAGAAAAATAAAAGCTCCCAGCGAGCCGCGGCGAAATCCTCTCCTGGCAGCCTCCAAAGTCATCTCCCACCTACAACATTCCCCATAACCATATAATCGCGGCAGCGCAACATCCACGCGCCGCGAAGCAATTCGCGCCAGCCGAAAGGAAGGCTAATCGAGGAGGTGCAGTTCTCGGGGAGAGAGAAAAAATAGCGGCAACTCGACTAATCGGAGAAACCTCACCTGCAGCTCCTGCGCCGTAGGCGGCTGCGCGCCGAGGCGACTCTCTCTCTCTCTCTCGGAACCTCCGGGGAGAGGGGAGCGCCGACTCCCCGCCCAGGTCCATTGAGCGCAGACGCAGCGGGCAGCCGATTGGTGCAGCGGCCGACATGGCGCCGCCGCCGCGCCGGTTCCTACCCCCCGAGCGACGGAGGGGAGAGGCGAGCAAGGGGTGTGTGCGAGGCGCAAGCGGGGGTCGACGCCAGGCCGAATTTAAGGCAGGCAATGCTGCGGGAACGACTTAGTTTACGCTAAGCAGCCGCCGCTTCGACAGTGTGTGCTCTTGCCCGTCGAGGCCGATGGACTGAGAAGGGACACACGTGCTTGCACGCTCACTCGTTTCGCTTCGCTGCTCGTGGACGGTTCTCCTATTTTCTTTTGCGGCTGTGACCAGTTTTTCCTGTGATCGAGAGAGGACTTTTTTACCCCCGAGTTCTGTTATTTTTTTCGTCTCTTCGGACGGCGTCGACATGGCGCAGACTTACAATCAGAAGAGGAATGTTTACAGCATCGATCAGATACTGGGACACGCGAAGAGTGATGGTAAGTCTTTTTTTGGAATATTTTTTATTGCTTAGATTGTAAGGGAGAAATGACACGGTGAACGATTTTTAAGGGTTCCGGGCATGCATTTTTCGTAGATTGAAAAATGAAGAAAAAGTATAATTAAAAGTAGTTTTCAACAACTACTTCGAATTGTAAATCCCTTTAATTTGTCTTACTTTTGAAGGCTTCAAATTTATGGTTCGAGTTTTCCCTATTTAAAATTTTAGCCCCAATTAACATTCTAATACGTAAAAAGAATTAATTTTACTTTAAAAAAATCGCACTTTTTAAAATCAGTGTTCACTATTCGCGACACTACCGCTTTACTGAAAAAAAAAAAAAAAAAAAACACCAACTGTGTCGCGATTCCATTTAACCAAGCGCGAACAACGGCGCTGATCAATAAACCGACGTGCGCGTATAATGCGATAAAGTCCTTACCCGCGTCTTCGCTCGTCCGCTGTCGGAATCGCGGGCGCGCACGCCGATCGGCAGCACGTGGGTTGAATTAGAGTCTAGCGCGCGCGCCCCTGTCTTCCCGCACAGCCCGCAGCGTTCTCGAGGGTTCGCACGACGTCGCGATCCGACACTTGCTCCCGGTTAATTAGGTCGCGGCGCAGAGAGAGAGGCGATCGCCCGCCGATCGTTTCTGGCTGTAATTGATCTTGGTGAGTGGCTAATGGTGATTTGTCGGTAATTAGATTTCGGGGTATCGGCCTCACTGGCATGGATTTGGACGTATATTTGTATAAACATTTTTAACTGTTAGTGTTCTAGTTCGATGAGTTACTGTCAAGGGATTCGTATTTCAAGTTAAGCGATTCAAAAGTCGTTTTTTATCCGCTCTTGTGTAACTGACGGTATATTTAGAAGGTAGACAGTTTCGCGATATTGTTTTTTGTTTGTTTAATCAGATAGCTACAAAAATAAGTAGATATAGTGTAGTTATTTTTCTATTGTATTTGAAAATTTACAAACACCATAAAATTATTAATTTTTTAAAATCAGTGAATTATTTACATATTTTTAAACTCGTTAAGTGAACTCATACAAAAATTATCGACAATATTTGTATACTTTATCTAGATTTTAATTAGAATAATTGGTTCTGACGCATCGGTACAAAGATACAGAGTTTCTAAATGTTTTGTCCATCAAGGAGTGTATCTACTGATAATTTCGTTCCCACGCATTTGCTTTAAAATCTCATTAATTTTTTTTGCAAAAATCTTCGTTCGTCCCCATTAATAAGTCTGGAGAGTAAACTTCGACGATCGACGTAATGCAGTATTTACAAGAGCTATCTGGAAATGGTCGAGCATTGAGTGCGGGAATCCCAAAGCTTCTTAATGCTTATCCCCCTAACTAGGTATTCTTATAACCGGTTTGTTTTAGTACCTCATTATTAATCCCATTATGAGGATTACGAGAGGGAAATTTTCTTCGAAAACGAGATGGTAATTAGCTCTTCCATTCGGAGCCAGAAAATTTTAACTAGATTCGTGCAGTTTCAAGTCAAATATATGAATAGACCGATGTCCCAACAGTTAAGGGTCGTAAAAATTATACCCCGATACCATTGGCTCTGTTTACATTTCGGCTCTCGGCTATTTGAAAATGATTTCAAAGGTAAATAGCGGCGCACGGCGATGCATCTTGTTTAAACTTATTATGCAAGACTGATAAAAACTGTCTGTACGTTGACGCAAGACTGATAAACATACGTATATCCTCCGCTGATAGTAGATTTCGCTTTGCCAAATTTCTAATTTCTATGCACTTAGGCAGTAATCTGTTTTCCGATTCTTAACGTCTATTTACCCCTAATCTTCGATCAGACAAAATGTTTCATCCCCATTAGCCAGTCGAAAGTGGCGCGACGCAAATTGAATGACGCTCCAAAGAGAGAGAGAGAGAGAGAGAGAGGCGTCATGAAATCAAGAGCAGCAACCCCCGTACACAGGCGGCGGAGCCCTATTTAAACCCTCCAACAGGTGTAAGCAAGTACACGCCGCGCAACCCCATCTCTTTTTGCCGATCGCTTTGTTCCACCGGCCGGCTCGCTTTGTTGGCGGACTCTTTTCAGTGTTTGGACACCGCTCTCGGGGCTCCCGCGAGTGCGCCGTGTCCATTATGATTGGATTTAGCTGCTTTCCCGATGTATCGGGTATTGTAAGCTGCTAATGATGTAACGTGTGCCGGATTTACCATGCTAATTTCGTAAAGAGCTTCGAGAGACGGTAAAAAAGTTGGTAAATTTTGTTGAACGCTGCGAGTGGTATTCGATTTGTTAGAAATTTAATGATCGTCGAGTACACATCGTTATGAAAATTAATAGCCAGATATTTGTTTTCGAATTACATTATGATCGTAAATTTTAGTACATTATTTAATATCTTAATAACGGCGCGTCGAATCGAATAATATTTACGCAAATGAATAATCAGCTTTTGTTACCGTAATTAATTACACAATTTTCCAGCAATCATTCACCATTCAACAAAAACACAACCACTTACATTAATCGCGAAATGACCTGACCGCAAATCACAAGGCCATCCCCAATAAAAGCAACCGGCCGATCTTCTCCCAAGTCAAAACTCCTCGCCCTCGCGCTAAATAAATTTCTGATCGTCGCGCGATCGGGTAATCGGCGCGTATGCAGCTCCGCAGGGGGTCCCTCTCCGCTTGCTTATTCTCTCGCTCTCTCGGATTCAATAAAAAGCCAGAGAGAGAACGGACTCGGCCGCGCGGAGATTGGCATCGAGTGGGCAAGCCATTGTGCAGCGGCATAAAAACATTAAAATCTCTCTATTCAGGCCGGATTAGCCGTCGTTCGCTCGATGATCGTCTGCCTTCTTTTCGGCCGCCTCGTCTCCGTGTGTGCGTGTGTGTGTGTGTGTGTGTGGGGCTTGGGGTTGTGCGCGCGGGAGTATATAAGCGTCGTACAAGCATTTAATCGCGGGGGCGTGTGTGTCTTCGTAAGTGTGTGTGGATTCGGAGCGAGAGAGACTTTCTTGTTTCAGTCAAATGACGGCGTTTAGCGGAAAATGGGGTTGATGATGCGGCAAATTTGCGCATTCAGCCGCGGGAAAGAAGGGCTGCTTCTTTTTCTTATTTCGCGACTTTCAAGCGCGCTTCTGGCCTTTTATTTTTGTCAGTGTTTTTTTTTTTGACGACAGTTTTTAGTTGCGCGAGGACTAAAAAGTTTTGCGACTACACGACGATTCAACGGACTCGCGTTCGACGTTCCAAATTAAAATATCGCGAATACACGGTTAATTAGGTAATGATTACCCCGAAAATTCCCAGGACCTTTCCGCGTCTGCCTCTCGCCGCGCCCCAATTGCACGCGCAAATTCCAAAGTTAAAGACACACAAGCACGTCTGTAACGCATGACGTCTCGGCATTACGGCGCAAACGGCGCGCGTAATTATAGCAATAGCAGACGGATTGAAAACGGAACTGAAAGTATATATATCGCGCTCGCTCTCGTAAGCCTGTTTCGCGAACGCTGCGCGAACACTCGCTCGAATAAAGTGAATTCGCGGACAAGAGTACACCATTTTAAAGCTGATTTCAAAGCGGCATTAGAGTTATTATGCTAGATCGTGCTTCGGGTTTCTAAGTATTCGATTAATTAGTTTAAATGAGCGCGCCCGCCGCAATTCACCGGCGATATATTTTCAAACCCTTGATAATAACTCCGCGTTCCGCTCCGTATTGTGCGCTGCGAACTTTCCGCGGTGGGGGCTTTTTGAAAATGTTTGCGCCAACTTTTATTTCTCTTGCCCCCCCCCGCCGACGATTAAAACTCGCGAGCTTTTTTGCTCGCGCGCGTTTCCGTTTGGGAAAGTTCTCGCGGCCGTCGTGAATTAAATTTTCGAAGGGGGTTCCGAGGTTAATTTTCGATGATTTATCGTGCAGCTTCGTTAATTGCGGAAAGTCTCTTGGTATTTGGAAAATTGAGAATGTTGCGAAAAATTATTCGCGGCACGTACGGAAATTTGATGGAGTTTTCATATCGCAGAAGTTATTAGATATTTTAAATTGAAAAACTGAAATCGAGATTTTTAATAACATCAAGGAGGGGCTTGCAAATTTCCAAATTTAATAACGCGTTTTAAAATGCTCTATTTTTAAATTATAGTCTTTTGAAACTGATATTTTCTCCCCCTGCGTTTTATCCGTTAATACTGCTACAAAATTATGAGTTCGAATTAGTTTTGCTCTTTAACTTTGTAATTTTGAAAGTATTTTCACGCTATTCATTGAAAGAGATCATATGAACCTTCAATAATAATTTTTATGTGTTTTTTTTTTTGACAAGGTCGAGAGCATTAGGACCGTTTCACCCCTTAAGCGGATTTGTTAGATACGCTAGATGGGATTTGCCAATCATGTAGAACGTAATTAGTGAAAAGTCCTTTTAAGCTTTTACCTCTTTATTGCTCGTCCGGTATTTTTAGTTTATAAAATTTAGCAGCTGCTATTCGAAAATAAACCGTATGAGAGATTATAGTTGAAATAAAATGCAAGAGATTCAAGGGCTTTTTTTTAACTTTAATAAGTAATCTCTCGATGCACATTTTTTGTGCGCAGTCGTTTATGAAAATAATTTTTTACAATAAATATATAGAGACCGTATACTTTCTACACCAAATTTTTCCTATATATGTATATAAATAGATATACAAAACAAAGGCGTGTAGAAAAATTCGGTGTAGAAAAGGTACGGTCCTCAATATATATGTATCACGAGAACGAAATCATGAAAAAGTTTAAAAAAGTATCGAAGGATAAAAATAAAAGTGATGAGGACTGAAATAAAGTAGCAAATGCAATTACGCAAAAAGAAATTCAGCGAGGACGTTTAACGCTTGTTAACGATTGACGAGCGATCAATGAGAAAGAGAGAAATCGAAATCTTTGAAAGCCTCGGCGCTCAGAATGAGAGAGGCGTTCACGGTTATTACAGCTCATTGCGAGGAAGCAAATTCTTCGTCATAATTATTGTGCCTGCTTTTTCTGCTTTGGCTCCTCCTCCTTTTTCTTTTATCTGCAGTTGCTGCTTCTGGGCTGTACTCCAGTTCCGCGTCCGCGCAAAGAGAATATTTTTCCGTTTTCCGATACCAGAAAATCGGAGATTATACGCCGGGGGAGAAAAGTATCTCATTACGCGACATTTAACGTTTTCTTTTTCATAACGCATTCAGCTCGTTTCGAAGTGAAAGAATATCGGCAGCTACAGTAAGGAGGGACGCGGAAATTGATGTGCATAAGAGAACTTTTTATCGGAGTCTCTAGATTTAATCAACGTTCTCGTTTATCATTAAAAGTGCGTAACGCCTTCTCTTAGTGATCAGTGAGTAATGACTTTTATATTTAAACAAATCGAACGATTTATTTTAATATTGCTATTCAAAAATGTAAATTTTAGAAATTATAAAGTTCTTTTTTTTTCAAAGAAACAACTTTATTATAACGCAAATTTGAGGATTGTTATTTCACTTTTAACTCTTTACATCTGCTCCTTGAAGTTAATTAATTCAGCTTATACATTGAGAACACGTCGAAAAAAGGTTAATTTTAAAGAAAAAACCCGATAAGATATAATAGTATTGTCATTCGTCAAGGAAAGAATCTTTAATCTCTCCCTAACCACACGAGTATAAACGAATTGAACTCGGCTCGTTCTCTCATTCGCCGTAAACCTTCTTACTTATTGCCTTTCCTCGATAAACTTGTCGCACTTGTCGGGCGAGCACTCGTTCGAGTGGCTTTTCCTCGACCTCTCGCCCGCTCTCTCCCCGAAGAAAAAGATTCGCCCGACACATCCTCCTGCACTCCCGGAGCCCCCGAGCTTATATATATATACTCGTCCTTTTATCCGGCTGCAGCTGGACGGAAAAAAATCCTCGTTTCATATTAGAGCCATTCGCCGATACTTTATATTTGTTAGTTTTATTTCCTGCTGCTGCTGCTGCTTCGCGTATATCCCCGCCGTTCGTCGAATTTTTATTCCCTCTCGTTCTCGCTCGACGCTGCGCATCCGTATTATAAAGTGGATAAAGAATATATTCGAGAGAACGCCGAGGAAAAGAGCGCGCAATATGCAGCGCGAGTTTGGCGACTGTATACATATCGATTCGCTTTGTCTCCCGCGTACATTAGAAAACGCGGGTATAGTTTATTGCTCCAAGACGCGCTGCGATTAATTTCCCAGGCGAGCTTGATGAAAAAGCACATAGATATATACATTCGAGCGGGCAAATTTGGGAAGAAAAACGCAGGTATACGAAAATGCAGGAGGCCCGATAGATATACTCTCGTTAATCGCCTGCGCACACTTTGCCCCCTCCGGTGGGCGGAGGAGAGGAACGCGCGGAGCGAACACAAAAAAAACGAGAGCTTCGCGAGGCTTAAAAATTGGCAAATCCGTCGATCAGACATCATCGACGAGGCGGAGCGCGCGAATCGAGAGCACGGCCAAGCACACGATATATACATGGAGAGGGCCCCCCCCCTGGGGGGAGAGTGAGACGGGGCTTAAAAGCAGCGGCAAAATTCGATACGCGAAAACGCCGGGTTTTTATCTTTTTATACATATATACATCCGGACGCCGTGCCACGGCCTCTTTTTGTTTCACTCGTCCCTATATATCTAAGTTAACGCTTTCGACTGCTTCGCAGAACAAAAACAAAAAAAAAAAGGAAAAAAATCGTTCGCCACCGTCGATCCCGCATACAATCCCAGAATGGATAAAGCGCACGGTATTAAAAGTAAAAATAGTTTGTTACCCCGCAGTGGACCACTCGTCGCCGCAGGACCCGGCGGGCGAGCCCAGCGACACGGAGGGCGGCCTCGCGGACCACCACATGGGCGACGCGATGGGCGACTCGCTCGACCTCGGCGAGACGGACCGGCCGCGGAAGGTGCGCCGCTCGCGCACCACATTCACCACCTTCCAGCTCCACCAGCTCGAGCGAGCCTTCGAGAAGACCCAGTACCCGGACGTCTTCACGAGGGAGGAGCTCGCGCTGAGGCTCGAGTTGTCCGAGGCCAGAGTTCAGGTAAGACAAGGTTCTTTTTATAATAATCGTCGGAAAGCCATCGAGCGCGAGCGCGGTGCGTTCGAGAATCGAGCTGATCCTTGCGGCGCGAGGGTGAAGAAAAGGGCGCTTCTCGCTAATTCGATAAAACAAGTGGAAGTCACCGGGCACTAACGAGGCTCGACAGCCGGGGAAAAGCCGCGCGAAACTCGGCAAAAGACGAGCGTCAGCGCAGCGTCTTTTTTCGGCCGGCTGGCTGCGTTTTGGCTCTGCGGCCGCGCTGCGAGTGGAGTGAGTGCTTTTTTCCGCGAGCCTCGTCGTCGTCGTCGTCGGGCGGCCACTCGACTAATTACGGCCCATTGTTCGCCGGAATCCGTTTTTCCTCCCTCCCGCAGCCGCCGTCGCCGCCGCCGCCGCCGCTCTCGGCGCGCGTAATTTCGCAAAAGGCGAGCCTGAGCGGATTAATCATTGTGAGCCCCTCAGCGTCAAACACTTTGTTATTATCGCAGAAAAACGCGTTCCTTTTCTCCTCTTAATTCTTTCTGTCGACACTGAAAATTACCGGCTCTCCGCTCTCTCTCTCTGCGCGCCGCCGCGGCGGTGGAAAAAAAGCGCCCGCGCTCCTCTCTCTCTCTCGGCTCGGGAATCCACGTCGAGGAGTTTCAATTATGAACGCACGGCTGGAAAATTAAGTTTGCGAACGAGAGGCATTTAATCAGCGACTGTTTTCTTCCCGCGGCTTCTCTCCGGGAGCCAAATTTATTACGCATCACTTTCGCGGATTATCCGCGGATCGGTTTTGGGAAAAAAAAGGCTTTCGGACGGCTCGTAACGCGCTCTCGTTTCGTATATATATTTTTTTTATTATCCCCACTCGATAATTAAACAAACGGTGAGTGCGCGTATTTTTCAAATTAACGATTCGCGAACGATAAACAAAAGCTCATTTGTCGAGCCCCCCGCTCTCTTCCCGGGGCAGGGGGGGGGGGGGGGTAATCGAAATTTAAAAAAAAAGAAAAAAGAAAAAAAATTGTTAATATTTTTCGACGTGCTCTCGGCGCCTCGCGCTCCCAATAAATATCGCGCGCAATTAAAGCGTTTTATCTTAATTTTCGGCGATTTTGCAATTAGAGATAATTTTGTTTCGCGATCCGCATAAAAGCGCCCGCCCCGCCGGCCGGCTCCGCCTGTGCAGTGTTATTATTAAAAAATAAAGCGCCCGGATCGGGGGGGGAAAAAAAAGCCCCGGACGGCTCCGCCGGGGGGAAAGAAGGAGAGGGGAACGGAAAAAATAAAATTCGCTCGCGTTTCATCCGCGATTTATAACATTTTGTAAAAGTCTCGCGCGCGCCGTCCATCCGCGCGATGTTGTTTGCAATTTAATCCTTTCACTCGGCGTCGCGCATGCACGGGTGTATATATATACGTATACGCGTGCGGGAGTCGGTAAAAAATTCAGCGAATCATTTTTTCGCCCCCCCCCCTCGTTTGCGAAGAGGAAAAAATGAAATAAAATAACCTCTCTTTTTTTTTAATCAACGGTCCGCCGCTCGCTGCACCGCTCGCAATATAACGTCCAATCGAATATCGCGTGTCGCGCGCTTATGAACGGGCGTCGACGAAAAAATTGCCCTCTCCCCGCGCGCCTCGCGCGCTAGAAACTGCATAAATAAAATAAAAGGAAAAGAGTCGCTGTGTTTTTGTGTGGATGGGCGTGTGCGAGGGGTAAAAAAAGAGTCGAAAAAAAAAAAAAAACAAATCCCGCTGCGATGGAATTTGCCGGGAGTTTGTGTGTGTGCATCGGCGAGTGGCGCAAAGTTGACTGCTTTATGTCTGCATGGTTTAGCGAGTGTAATAATGGAAAGGCTATTTCGGAGCGTGAAATGGGCTAAATAATAGTTTTACAACTGTTCTTTTGAATGCTCCGGTAGAAAATTGACACCAGCTCTTTTTCTCCCTCGCGATGGAGATAAACGGGGAAGGTCTGCGGGCGCGCCGCGAGTCAGCTTCGAGGTTTGACAGCCTAAAGAGATTACGTGTTGGGTATCTCTATTATTCATGGCAAACGTTTTCTGTACCCATGTATTTTTATGCAATAATTGTACTTATTTTTTTGCTGACTTATATAGTCTAATTGCAGTAGAATTAACGTTCACATTGTAAGCAAAATGTTGTCGAGTTATATATTTTGCTATATTTCGTTTAATTAAAAAAGAATGATCGGGGCGAAAAGCAAAATGTATTCCACCGAATTGAAGTAGCCCGCTTTGCAAGTACAATTTATAAAACGTGTCTAAAAAAAGAACGAAACGCGCGGCGAAACACAAAAGAGAAGCTAAAATTTCGAAATAGAGAAAAAAAAATGGAAGAGCGGCAGTGCATTAAAAAGAGAGGTGCAATAAGAGAAGCATCGATAAATAAAGTGAAAGAGAGTAGGCGGGGACGCGCTTCGCGAGAAAGGCCAGAAATGGGTAAAGATAGCCGAATAAAAGTGAGCAAAAAGCTCGCCGGAGCCCAGCGCGCGAGAGAGAGATAAAGGGACAAATAGAGAGGGAGAGAGAGCGAGAGGGTAAAGCGCGCTCTCGCTCTCGGTGGGCGGCAAGGAGAAAGAGATGGAGAGCATTCCGATTGGGGCCATTGTGGTACGGCGAAGCGACAATGCCGGCAATTGGCCGCCGTCGCTCGACAAAACCGCTAAACGATCCGGGGGAGAGCAGCAGCGGCGGCAGCCGTCGCCGCTACGTCCACTTTATTTCAATCTAGGAAATCCTGGCAACCAATTTCACATGTGAAATTACCCCATTTTTGCGACATTAACGGTTCTCGCGCTCGCGCGGCCGATCGATCCGCGCAAATGGACGGCTTTCCGGCGAGCGCGATGCGTCTATTTTGCGAATCCCCCCCGCGTATCTTTGTCTCGCTGCCGCGCGGCTCGCGATATTTTCAATGCGGCCCGGAGCGCCGAGAGCGGAGGGAAGCGCGGCGAATTATCCCGCCTGCATGCCGGCGCGCGACGCGGGGATTGGCTTTGACAATTTCGCCGACAGATTTTTGACTCTCCCCCCGCCGGACAATGACCAGAAAAACTACCCGATTGCGGCTAATTTCCGAGCGATTATCGGCATTTGCGGGCGTCACCTTTCGCGCGGAGGTTCCATTTATGTTTAACTCGACCGAAAAAAATCTCAATCGCTCTCTCGGCAATTAGAAAGCGGACGAAGGAAAAATCCCCGGTAAAGGCCCACTCAAAAATTCAATCTCGCAAAATTGACATCCTCGCTGACACAGATGCGCGAACAATCGCCTCCTAACAAGAGCCAAAGACTCTCCTCTCTCTCTCGGCGTACATGTTTGCCAGCGGCACTCGAGGAGAACTTTCGCAATTTAATAATCATTCCGGGGAACGGCGCGCCCCCTCCTCCTTCACCCCCCCGATGTACGTCGGGTCAATGGGTATGAAAAAAAGGAGCTCGATCTCGTCCTTTCTTTCGACGTCTAATAGAGCTCGCGCACACAGACGCGGAGAGCACGAGGCCGAAAGGGGATGAGCGCGGATCGAGTGGCTCAATTAATCGGGCGTTAAATCGATCGACACTGCCGCCGAGGCGGAGCCCAGGTAGAGCTCGCAGATGCGGCGGGGGAAATATCGTTTAATGCTGCCGCGGACGTTTTACGTCGACGCGGGTCGACAAATTTAGATTTTTAATTGTAAGGAGATTTAAAACAATTGACAAACCAGAAGTAAGAGCTTCGTCGGATTTAAGACGCTTTTAATGACGACGTTCGACAATATACTTTTTAATAGTAGTGATACGGAAGAAACGCCTTTTGGAATCGCGGCAGCTTAAGGAGATGAAAGAAACCATAAGACATATAAATTCTTCCAAACGAGCTCGACAAAAATCGCGTAAGATAAATCCGAGCGCGTCTCCCTTTGAAAGTCAGGAAACTCGATCAGTACCCGTCGTTAACGTCCTCCCCGCGAACTATTGACCTTCCAGATTAACCGCCAACAAAGAAGCGATACGCCGAGTTTTCGAAGCAGCAGCGGGGACGCAGTGCAAAATTCGCCGGTTCGGTGCGATGGGGGAGGACGCACATAAGCAGGGCGAATCGCTGCAGGAAAGGGAGAGAGCTTTGCCGGCGGCTCGGGAAAGGTAGATTTCTCGCGGACAATGGGATCGCGCGCGTGGCGAGTCCAAGAGTACAGGCAGAGAGAGAGAGAGAGAGAGAGAGAGAGAGAGATAGATAGAGCTACTCCCTGGAAATCGAAAGCAAGCGTTAAACGCGAGCAGCGGGAGAGGGAGGGAGGGAGGCTGGAGATACTCGAGGGTCGGGGCGGGCGTTCGGAGGAAATCAGGATAATTGTTAACAATTAGCTTAATCAGCCTCGAGAGCGGAGAGCTTTTGTTGGGCAGCTGCCTGCTGGCTCGGGGGTGCTTCGACGAGTCTCTCTCTCTCTCCCCCGAGTCGAGAGCATTATATCCGACCTTGCGCGTGCGCCCCGAACTTTCGCGTGTAAGTGCGCATTCGATGCACGCGTGAACGCGAGTCGGCCTCTTAAAGGATCGGGACTGGGTATGTGTAGGCTCCTTTGCGCGAGTATAATTCACTCGAGGTTATTGAAATTCTGATTGTCGGGGGATTTCGGGCGGAGGCTTTTGTCGGTCGACGATGTTAACTTTGAAACTTTGCTGGATGGGTTTTGCTCTTTTTTTTTGTTATAAGAAAAATTTTAGTTTATTCTCATTTGATCTAAGCTTTTTGATAAAATTCATTTATTTCAATTTAAAGCTTTTTATCAACATTTAATCTTCTTATCAATTGATCTTGTTTTATAGTTCATTGAAAAGCTCAAATTTTACTTTTTCGCTAGTTAAGGGTTTGATATTCGCTTTCACTAACAACCTCAAACATTTTTTTAAAACAGAACTTTTATTTGATGATTTTAATATTTTTTCGATCGCCTTCTAAACTTTTTCACGGTATTTCAAACGAAAATTCTAACAGAATTTTTTACAAAAATCGTCATTAAAAGATTCATTCACGTTCGTTCAATGGCAGAATTCATATTTATTTGATTTTCCTCTAAATGCTCTATATCAAAGTAAGCAGACCAACGTACATTTTTCGTAAATAAGTATTACATCCCTAAAATTTCGAAAACCCCGCAACACTGAACCTCCGAGCAAGTCACGCCTAATGAAAATCAAATCCACTCGCCTGATTTAGTACGCAGCCGCAAGTGCTCACGAGAAAGGAGCCGGAGGGGGGAGGGGTACAGGACGAGTCTCGGAACGACTTAATCGGTGCCTGGGCTCGGGGGGGTAGAGTCTGCGGACTCGGGCCAGCCATTCAGGAGCGCTTAAACAATTAACAGCAATTAAGCAATTGAATCCTCGGGTGGCGGCGCGCGACTCAGCCGCGGGCCCTTTCCAGACTCTCCGGCTGCTCCCTTAATTCTCCGCCGCCGAGCCGGGGCGATGCATTCAATTCGATTGCTACGCCGCATCCTCTTACGCGCCGCTGCCCCCCCCCTTCCCCGCGTGATCCGGAGGCGCACGATATACCTCGCGATTTTCCCCCCGGGCCGCGGTGATTATTGGCGAATGGCTGCGGCGGTCGCTCTCGGTGGCTTTCGGATTTTCTTCGCAAAGGGAATCGCGGTGTTCTTTTGTACGAGCGAGGAACGGGATTTTTAATCAATTGCGCTCTTTTGGTTGCAGGTCTGGTTCCAGAATCGACGTGCCAAATGGCGGAAACGGGAGAAGGCTCTTGGAAGAGATACCAGTTTTATGCACGAACAAGGCGGTAAGTAATGATAATAGTATAATAAATATAGTTTTCACTCTACAATTATATCCCTACGTAACTTATTTATTACAAAACCGGAAAAGTAAATAATTTTTAATACTAACATATTCAAGTATATTATATTTGAAGAGAAAAATTGACAAACAAAGCTTTATCTCATTTACGAGGATGGCAAAAGGTGATGGAAATAATAATCTTTATAAAACAGTACCGAAGAAGCTTGATTTGAAGGCAGATTATCTGCGTTCGTGTACAAATATTGATTTGGAACCTAAATTTTAGATAGGCGTGGGTGATTAAGGGAAAGAGGCAATATTTCTACTTAAAATTTGATAAAATACAGATTACAGCCCGCGAAATGATTAAAAACACGTTTGCCGTGCATGCGAACGGTCGTAACTTCTTCCTCGAATGCAACAAAATGCAAGGCAGAACATTTAATTCGCCGTCGTTCGACATCCGGCCTAGTAACAACCTCCTATACATTCGTGCGCCATACCACTACGAAAATCAGTTGTTAATATCCATATTCTTATCTGCCAAACACAGCCCTCAATTTCGGTTCGTTACATTCTATATCGGCAGATCGGCGATAAGCGCGGCGCGGCGCATGACAATTAAATTTCCACGCGCGGGAAATTCCACTATGATTTCCCCCCGGCTAATTTCGTTACGGAGTCGCGCGGGCGCGAAAATGTACAAAAAAAATTTCCACCGACGCGCGGACAAAATTGAAAAATTCATCGGAGGACGTTGTAACGAAGCCGATCACGCATCGGGCAGGAAAAGAGCGATCGTATCGCCGGGTCAGATAAGATCCGGCACAATTACGCTTAATTTCACCGGCAATCCGCGTCTTCTGCTCCCTCCCCCTCCAAAGGGGGTGTACGAAAGGTTTGAGTCCTGCATGTTTCATTAAGCAGGCGATGTCTCCTTTTTAGGCTGAGCCGTTTTTTATATTTTCCGTGGCACGTCTGCACGCGTGCAGGTTGCTCGTGCGTGGGTACGTTTTTATTAATTTACGGAGTGCGTATAAAGCGGAGTGGACGTAATTTTCCATTGTTCGGGGATGATTTATTGCTTGGCGATTTTTTGAGACTTAAGTTCGCGGTACGTACATTGTTGTCGATTTCTCTGGTTTATCGGCGCAATCTGGTAGCTCCAAATGACAGTGTTGTTCGGAAATAACGCTTTATTATTACCCAAAGTACAGAAGTATAAAGTGCAAAAACCACAACGTCCAAAAAAGTTATCCATGCACATCAGTTCGCTTTGACAGGCTGTAATCCAACGTAAAATTTATAATACTCCGCATAACGAAGGAACAAAATTATTCACATTCGTCAGTTATTAGTTGTAGAGAGTAATTACCCGAAATCGTCGCCATTGTGCAGGGGCGCGCGGGGGAGTTTCTTTTCGGGCGCGCGTTCGCACGAATAAAAGCAAAATTGATAACACGTTCGAAAGCCTGCGGCCTGAAAATCTAAAATTATTCGTTTGTCACGCAGCGCTGCAATTAACGCGCACATGTCCGTCCTTATCGTGTTAGGTCATCGCGCATTCTATCGTACCTAATGCAATGTACATCGCGTAATTAACTAACTATAAAGCCGCGTCGATAATTTTTTTACTGTATCGCTTCGTTCACAAAGTAGGCAAATGTAATTACCTGCTACATTGTTATAAATTTACTGATTTCGAAGAAGATTATTACAATTGATGATAAAGTTCTTATTTAGCTTGCTTGCTTGTATATTGAGAAATTGTTTTTCTCTTGTCATAAGAAAATAGAAAGCTAAAATTATAGTCATTAAGACTTGTAATGCTTTTTTCAAAGTAAAATTACAACTTTTTAGGGAAAATTCTTATCGACGATCGCACTTCCATTTCCATCGTTGTTACATAAAACGATATTAATTTATTAGAGCTTAAATAACTAATCTCCTTCCTCGTCAAGATAAAACTTCAATAATAATAGCAAAATCGGTCTGTTTACGCAAACTCTCAACACTGATCCTCCTAATCCCCCGTCACCTCATCGAAACGACCCATCCGAACGACGATAAAACTAACCCCCTTCTCTTATCTCGTTGCAGGTGTTAACGAACTGTCTCTGCACGCACACCTGCTGCAGAGTGCAACGGGTCTGCCAGAGTCCGCCGGCGGCGGTCACGCGACGCCGGCAGTGGGAGCCTTCCCCTGGTTCATCCCCCCGGTCTTCCCGCCGTGGCCACCCAGCGCCCCGAAGATCCCGCCGTTACACGCCATTCTACAGCAGTACATGGGCTGCCTGCCCCTGAACCAGAGCCTGGGCCTGGGCCCCGTCGTGGGCCAGTCGCCGCTTAACCACGCGGCCGCGGTCGCCGCCGCTCTCGACCGGCAGCAGCAGCCAGTCACCTCCATGACTCTGACGCCTCCGGGCAGCAACGGACCCTCGCTGCCCCTGAATCTCGGCGTACCCCAGAGCATACCCCAGAATCTCAGCAGCAAGAAGCGCGACCGGGACGACGACTCCAATTCCGACGAGGACGAACTCAGGCGGCAGAGCGGCGAAGTGCTCAGGCTGAAGGCCGACGAGGTCATGCGGAAGATCGACAATTAAGGCGGAAGTGTAATTGATTTTTTGTTGTTTTTTTTTAAGCTGGAATCGCGGCTGCCCGCTCCTTTGCGACGTGAGTCTCGGGTAGCCTGAAATTCTAGGTTAAAATGCGAACGAAGGTGGTTGTAAATATTCGTAGATGCGTAGATGTATCGTACGTGTGAGAGCGTGCACTGTTAGAAATAAATTTATTGAATTTATCAGGCTGTTTTTTTCATTTTGTTTATTTAAATTTAAATGACCTAATGAAAGCTCGTTTCATAAACATAATTAAATACTATTTAATGTAAATATTTAAAAGTCAACAAGTTTCTTAAATAAATTTTTAATAAAGCAGCTCGATCTTGCTTATTAAAAATATAGAGAACCCATCAGAAATTGAATAATTTATGCATTTGCTGGACGCAGCATACACTTGTTTCTCTTCTGCCAATAATCGGGAATGTCCACATTTCCACGCTAACGCGAGAATGTGGCATTTTGCGCACACAAAACTCACAAGAAAAAGCCATTTGCATATGCATGCGTCAAAAACGAGATTTTAAGTCAGAAGTGAGGGCTGCCTGGATGAGACGCCATAAACTTTGGACTTTCAAAAAATTACTCGTAAAGACCCAGCAAGGTGTGTAAAAGTATATTAAGCAAGGCCGTTACATTCTAAATAGAAATATCAAGCTTTCTCGAGGCCTTAATTTTTTTTTCTAAACACGGACTTTAATCTTTTCATAAAAATATGAAACCGCATAAAGATATATTTTAAAAAACATTATGAAAAATTTTATTATTCAATTTCAGTTAAAACTATACCTCAAATATTTATTAAATTTAATATCATTTCTAACAGTGTAAATGCATGTATACATGACTAGTTCAATTTCAATGTAAGATTTTTCGTTGTTATTTTAGTCGGTATTCATGGACAATAATAATGAATTGTAACGGAGGTTCTTGTTATGATTGTTTTTATTTGCTATTGAGATCAGCGGATCTATTTTATTTAATCCTTCAACACTCGCTAAAACTTTCCGGTAGAAAACCATTTTTTAGTTACAGAAACGTGACAATAATAAATATTTAATATTAAAGACATAAATATTTTAGCTTATAAACGACTATAGTTATGACAAAACAGTGAAGTTTCCGAGTGTTTTGGATTAAATAAAAATTTTATTAATGTTACAGTGTTACTTACTGATAACTGTACAGATAATAGATAATATATTCCGAAATACGAGCTTTTAATAGCATTGCATTACTGTAGATTAAATAATATTTATCGAATCTTCATTAAACTAGAAACTACTCAGACGCTCTTTTTTCAATATTACTTAAAATGACTGAAAAATTCTTTTTTTTTAAATACAAACTATACAACATTGTTTTTAAATTAAAGTATTTTCTAAAAGAAACTATTTGATAAAATTTGTTTCAATATATTATTGAAATGACAAAATACGAAAGATTACTAAAAAATATTTATTGTAATTTTAACTAAATTCAATCATTAATATTCATAACTTTCTTGACAAGTTTGATTTTTCACGTACCATTGATAGTTTTATAAAAGAAGATTTCTATGTAGGATCTATATATATAAATATAAATAAAAAATTAATTTAATAATTATAGAATTAAGGAAAAAAATTTCCTTTGATTTAAATCAACTTTTACCGAAAACGATATATTCGTTGCTAATTTTTGATCTCAATATATTAAGATCCTTTCGCAGAATTAATTTAAGTAGCAAAATTTATAAATTTTAAATGTGAAAATCGCATAAAAACTTTGAGCAGATGGACTATCTGTCGCTTTACCGATAACAAAATTATTCAGATAAATTAATCTTTGAATTTTAAAGTTTCGATAATAAAAGCAAAGAATATATATTTATTTTTTTATCTTTATTTTGTTAAATTTGATAGATAAGATATTTCGCTATTGTTGAAAATCAAATTTAACATTAATACTAATTAATTTAATATAAAAATATGTATCTATTTGAAAACCCTGTAAAAATTATTTAGTTTTTAAGTAGAAATGAATTCGTCGGTCTTAGAGATTAGTATTATAGAAAAATGAACCTTACGAAGGCTAAAAAGGCGCTCATTTTTGTAATATAATACATTGTACTATACTATTATAACGTGTATGTGTGTGTAAATATGTAGGTAACTCGATCTTTTTGCTGCGTTATAAAAGAAAAATACATCAACAAATATTATAAACCTATACGCTACTGTTTTTATTCATTTCTTCACTATATTATACCTTTATTCAAATTACATCCTCAACAAAATTAAATATAATTTAGCTTTGTTATTAATTTCATTAATTCATTCTATTCCGTGCCAATAGAATTCCTTTGTTGACACGTACTTGACTAAATAGAAAGAAAAGTAAAGCTGCAACTCAATATATAAAACGTATAATCGACCGATGAAGCTTAAACAAATTTTTCATGTTTAAATAACCATTATTTTACGTTATTCGCACACTCCGCCGCAATTACACCGATTGATGGGCGCGCTTAATTATATTTTCTCACGAACGTCGATTGATTTTATAATAATACACCGAGGCGAGAAACTATACTTTCCATTTAAATTACATCGATATATAAACATTAAAAGAAATTACGGCCGAGAGATAAGCCCACCTTTCTCACGCGCGATTGTTTTTGTTTAAAACAGCAAAAACATTATCTTATAATACCGAGCAGTTTATTTTCATAAACCCACGCACGATAATCTCCTTTTAATTAAACCGCTCGATGGCGTATATATCGTCCCCGAGATTCGAGGGCAAGATATTTGCTCGCGTCGCGCTCCGAAAATAAATCAGGGAAGAATTCGGTGTTGTTGGAGCGACTGTTTCCTGATTTCTGCTGCTCGCCGGAAAGGGTAAAAGCCGGTCATTCCCACGAGCGAGGATTCACGCGCATGTAGGTATTTGCAGCGTGAGTAAACACGAGCTGCGCCCTTATTCGATTCCGAAGTTAATCTACTTTTGCTTATTGTGTCCTTTTATTATTTGAACAATCTTTTGTCCTGGCAAAAGTTTAGAGAGCTTTTGCAGTTTAATAATTTATTTTCGAATCGAGTAAAAATTTTAAGATAAAATCATTCTCCGAATAAATCTAGTAAAAAGGCGATGCTTATTTAAAAGGCATTCGTACTGATCAAGCATCGAGTACTGGGAAGGTGGTTGGGAGCGGGAGTAAAGAGGCGTGTCTTCCGTTGCGCACGCGCCGAGTTCTTCAATTAAATAGATTTTATTAATTAATCAAGCGGCAGAATAAAACCGTTGGAAAGCAGCAGTCGAAGTGTTTTTTTTTGTTACATTCAGACATTTTGGTATCATTTTAACGTTCGATAAAAGTTTGTTATTTCTTATACAAATAAAAAATTCTACAAAAAAAAGTAAATGCTATTTTTGACATCGAACAAGTGTGTCGCGTTTTAAAAGCCAATCAAATTACACGACACAGTATAATTCATGCTTCAATCCTCGAAATAATTTGACTAAAAATCCATAAAACTTTCCACACTCTCGTTCGACTGCTCCGCTATTAAATCCGAAACTCCATATATATACACTTGCCCGCGTCGAAAAAAACGCATAGCTGGATAGTCCTTCTCCGCTACTTCCCATCCCCCCGTTCCTCCATCCTCGATATTAATTCGTTTGATCGTTCGAGCCGCGGAGGGGCGAGAGAGCGGTTTACGTGGAATTCGAGACTTCCGGTGCGCGGCGCGCGACACGCACAACGGCAATTACACGGTGCCGGGGCAGTTTATCAGACATTTATCCGAGTCCAGTGTATAGGAAAAAAAGGACGAGCCTCTCTCTTTCTCTCTCTCTCTCCTGGATATATTTTCTATGCGAGTAGCGCGCGATTATTAGCCCTCTCTCTCTCGGGCATCTGTTATTTCGTTGTCACCTGCCGGCAACCCCAATATCGTCGAGGCGGCGCTAATTCACTCTGGCTCTACTCGTAACCTTTTTTGTTCGATTCCGAAGACTCGACTGGATTGTTAATGGATTGTTTTAATGGCGACACGGAATTAGGGATGAAGCGCGCAGGTGGAGGAGTGTATTACTGATTTGGCTTTGAAATTGGCTGGGCTGCGTGCAGCGCGTGAATATGTTTATGGCGGCGGGGTATTAGGCTTTTAGTGGCAATCAATAAATTTCTCTTTCTGCTTCGGGGAGGAGTTTGATTGAGTTATTTCGACGGATTTTCTATTTGACTGAAGGTGAAAGGACGCCGGGGAAAATATTATTTTGATAATATTTTTAAATTTTCATGCGCAGGTAATTAGCGAAGCGTGGTGGGTGTCTAATAACTTACGTCATGTGTTTATTGTAACCGCTAGCAGAAAGATGAAGAAAGTTACAGTGCTAATTTTGTAGTGTGCTAGACGGGTAATTTTTTTTGTAATAATATTAACACATTAACAAAGTTAGATTTATGAAATGTCACTTAAAAGCACTTTTCATTTTTTTATATTGTAAAGCCTTATTACACAAACCTTTCAAACCAACTAAATCAAATTTAGCACAAAATTAACATTATTACAAAATTAACCGTATTACGCTCGTAAAAAAAAATTTCTGCGAAGCAGGTAAAACCACGATTTCCCTCGCAATCCAAGTCCTCTCTCTCTTTTTCATCGTCGCGGATTTGGCAAATATATTCCGGGGCGGCGGAAAGACGCGCGTCGTTCGTGGAAGGGAGGAGTGCCGAGTTTCGGAAGGAAGGTTGAGCGAGAGAGAGAGAGAGAGAGACAGAGGGAGGGAGAGAGAGAGAGAGAGAGCTCGGATCGTCGCTCGCCGGCTACGAAGGACTATTAGATTAAAAGCAGCGCCTCTCGCGGCGGCTCGAGATCCATTAGTGCCCATTGTACCACCCCATTTGCGCCCGGTTACCATCGCACCCCCTCGCAATCTCGAAGCCAGGTACTTATTCTCAATAGTAATATGCTCACTTCATACTTCCACTCCTCTCTCTCTCTTTCTCTCTCTCTCTGTCTCGTGCCTCCGTTCTCCCGCTTCGTTCAGGGATTTTTTAGAGCCGCGCGCGCGACCGACCGAGCACTTCGTTCTTTTTTAATCTTTTGTTCTCTCCTTTGTGTGCTTTCGCCTGCTGCGCGACTTCGCAGCGTATCGCCCTTTCTTCGCCGGGGCCTTCCTCCTTTCCTTTCTTTCTTTCTTTCTTTTTAATCGTCCTCGATTTTTATTAGTCTGATTGAAAGGCTATTTTCCGTAGCTGCGAACAGTGTAATTGATGGAAACCTCGGCTTCGGACGGTAGGATCGCTGCAGCCCCCGCAAAACTCGATGTTAATTTGCAGCGGAGAGCTGATTATTAATGCAGGATATAATGGAATAATATTGTATAATAACAATGTTGATAGCGGCGGTAGCTCTTTAATTAGTTGAAATTTGAAGAGGGTTCATGGTTGTTAATTTGTCAAATAATTGTTTATAATTGTTATCGGCTTTGGGAATCCTAGAAATCGGAGTGCGAAAATTTAAATGAGAAAATTATTTCGTAATTTGACTTGCAATCGATAACAGGACGATACCAGTAAACGTCAAGCCCAATTTTTTGTTCCGCGACGCGAATTGCAAATAGATGCATTTTACCATTACGCTTTTAAACCGAAAGAATAAAATGCTCAAGGTGTACAAACCAAATAAGTCCGCTCGAAACGTCTGCGGCAGTAATACCGAGGCAGTTTGCCGGCATTTCCAGCAGCGGCACTTACCTCTTTTCATAAATATTCGCTGGGATATTCGCGCTCGTACAGCCTCATCTCGGCAGCTCCCTCTTTTCTTTTTTCTCGCGTTTATATACACGCGAAATTCCGGCCTTATTTCGCTCGGCTAGAAAGTCGGAATGATTTCTTTCACCTTGGGAATCAGCAGTCGCATAATCGCGGCCTGAATGACACCAATTAGTGCATCCGCGCGCGAGGCTGCATCAGGCCGCGGGATGAGCCTCCGCGACGTAATTCCCCCCCGCGCGCTCCTTTCATTCCTCGGGCCCGCGCTAATCACCTTTTTTTCACTCTCTTCAGCCCTCTACTTTTCTCCTCGCCGGTCTTATTCGCCCCCTCCCCCCCAGTCTTCTATCCTCTCTCCCGCGCGCGCCCCCCTTTTTTCTCTCATATGTAATGGAGCTCTGCTCTAAACACTCGTAATCATAGCAATAATCGCGATAATAGTGACAATTAAGACCAGGCCGGCTTTTTCGGCTTTTCCGGGACTTTTCTTCTGTTCATCGGCTGAAAATGGAACTGAATGACTCATTTGCGAGAGGCGAGTGGATGCAGCGCGCCTTTTTTAGCGCGCTGCGCGCGAGAACCTCTCGAGCTGCGCCTTGTCGTCTGCTCATATATGTATATGTTTATTCGTAAATGATTTTTCGGGGGATAATAATTGAGTTTGATCGAGAATACACAAAGCAGCCTCGTCGGAAATTGTACGGTTAAATTCGTGCGGTCGTGTAACCTGTATTCATTTATCATTTACCGATAAATTCGGTTAACCACAATGTTTGGACGTAACTAAATGTCTGTTGAATTTAATCAGTCATGGGCACCTGGAGTTGAATTAAGCTGCGCAGAAGAATTTCATTGGTTCGAATTGTCTGCTTGTCAAATGATAATCTCTGTACGAGATACGCGGAAAGGGAATTTTGTCTATTTTCTTAATTTTAAATTTGAGAGTCTGTTTTGATTTAGTTTATATACATAAATTGAAATCTTGGCTGATTTAATAAACATTTTCAATTGGTAAAATTGTTTTATTATTTCACAGAAAAACTTAGTGGCCCTCCAAGAATCTGTTACCAAGTTTACTTAAATTATAGTCTATTTAAAATAAAATTACTAATAAATGAATTAATCGGTGAAAAAAATATCTAACAATTCGGATCAGCTGCTGCTAAAAACCCATTCTTTCCATTACACCTCAGCGTTTAACAATCAAGTTCCTCTGTATGCAAACAGTAAAATTAAACTTCCCACCCTTCGGCGCAATCGCAAGGTGCGCGAACGACTTCTCAGCCGCCTCGGCGCCGAGTCATAAAGGCAATGAAATCTTTGAGAACCTCGTCGATTCACACGTTGTTAATCAGAGTGTGCGGATATGCTTAAAAATTAGTGTTATTATGATCCCGCGTCTCGCGCCTAATTCAATACCGGGTAACGGCGTGCACACTTGATTAAGACCATTAGGAGGCAACTGGGCGCACGCATTGCGCGCACGGCGGCAGCCAACCCCCTCGAGCCGCCGCCGCCGCCGCTGCGCTGGAAATTGCCTCTCCCACCTTCCGCCTCTCGATCATCGACAATGCCGGGAGCGGCCTGAAACCAATCCCCCTTAATCTTTCTTTCGGGGCTTTCTCAGCGAGCTCGGCAGGTATGAATGCGCGTGTTTACCCTCAGCCTCTATCGATTTGTAATTCGAGCACTGCTTTCGGTGGGAAAGCTGATTTGCGTTGCCTTGTTTTCGGGCTGCCTTGGATTAACGGCGAGGCCTACGGACGATCGGTTTGTTTGCCGAAGGTTGCGACTTTTAATGTTTAATCGAGTTTTATAAGGTGACCTTTGCTGGATCAGCAGATTAGGGCGCGGAGAGAGCACGAGTTTACGTACTATTGTATGCCGGGGTAAATAACGCGCTGAATGGAGCTTCGCGGGAAGAATTGGAGCGCGCGCTGCTGACCTAAGTGGAGTGCCGTAAATTCATAAAAAGTTGCCCGAGTGAAGAGCAAATATAGGAATACACTACATTTTCATTCTGTTCTATTAAGATTGCACTTTTTGCGGAAGCGTTACGGCATTATGTGCTTATTTCTCTGCAAATATGCGATCAAATCTGATCTTGCAGCGTGCTTTATGTTTACGTAACAATCGGGACATTATAATTTTGAACTGTTCTTAGATATATGTAAGAATAGAAACTGTTTATTTTTATTGTAAAATATTTTAACTGTATACTTATCCCGCAGTTAAATTATAAACACAGGTGATAAAACAGTTGTCACGAAAAAAAGTCTTAAAGAATAAGAATGCATTTCCGACAACTTAAGAGTCGAACAATCGCATAAAAAATCGATAAACTTAAAAAAAAGTTTAACAGTTAAACAACCAAGAAAACCTTTATCATCGGCATTTCTTCATCCCGAAAACAATCACACCGACAAAAAGAGCTTAATATTCCCAATCGAAAAGCAGGCATTTATCGCCAAGTGTCGACACCGAGCGGCTTTATACCAGCTACAAAAAGGGCCTCTCGCGGATAAAGTTTTTCCTCCGGCCGATTCGTCCCGAAAAGGGATCGATTTAATAAACGGTCGGCTTCCGGTTTTCTTCGGGTCCGCCGCTTTCGGGGATCGCGTCCGGATCCTTTTCCGCTCGATCTACTCGCGCGCCACGAATTTCCCGGGCAATAAAAGGTGCAGCAAAGCGCGCCCAGCCAGCCCGTCGGAGAGCACCGTGGGAGTCCCGCGGCGACGCGGCACGCCTCGCTTGGCATCAGAGACTCTTTCGCGTCCCGTCGCTCTCGCCTCGTAAATCCGATGGGCAGGAGAGTTCGGGAGCCGGTATACGCTCGGCGTCGATTAATTGTCGGGCTTCGATGAGATAAATCGGCGTCCGTTTTGGGTGGAGTAGGCCAGCGCCTCCGCCGGGGGTGGGAACCCTTGTTTCGTCGTTCGGGCAGCTCTTTTAATGAGGATTGCGTGGATCGGCAGAGGGTAATTAATGATTTTGTTGACGTATATTAAGCTAGCGTAATCACTTCATAAGCCCATGATCAAGCCATATGCATATTTCGTTGCTAATTTGTTACGCCGTAACCAATTTTGTTGCTCCAGCCGTTCTCGAGAAATCATGGATGCGCTAACTTAATATTAAGCTAGTGTAGCCACTCTTTGTACCTCCTGACGTTATAAAGATACGAGACTAGTGGCATAATTTGTTGCTACTTTGTTGCTCTTCAGAGGTGCAACCATCAAAACCCACTATAATAGGTCATAAGATACAGAGTCTGGTAAGTTAGCGTATCCATTACTTTTCGGGAATGGCTCGAGCAACAAAATCGGGTACGGCGTAACAAATTAGCAACAAATTAGCAACAAAATTTGCCCTTGGTTTTAAAAACAAATATTAATTATACGGCCGGAGTTATAGAGCTCGTTGTGCTAGCTTAAGTTTTAATCTATAGCACGAGCTACGTTTCTGGGAATCGGCTGGAGCCACAAAGTAGAAGCCAATCGGCTTTTTGAGCAACAAATTATTAGCAACAAAATATGCCACCAGTCTCGTATTGATATCTTTATAAGGTCAGGAGATACATAGTAAGGCTACGCCAGCATCCATTTTTTCTCGGGAACGGCTGGAGTAACAAAATCGGGTACGTGGTAACAAATTAGCACCAAATTAGCAACAAAATATGCATAACGTTTGCCATGGGCTTATGAAGTGGCTACGCTAACTTAATATGCATACTTATTTTTTTGGTAGGATTGCACGCTGGGGGGTATGAACTTACAAAAGAGGTGAACTAGAAAAATATTAAAGATCATGGGTTTTATTTCTATAACGATAATGAAAAATTGTCGTTTTTTTGAACTACTGCAGCTAAAGTAATGAAATTGCTCATGCTGTCTGTATTATCACTTCCTTTTTAATAAATCCCACATAACAAGTATTGTGTAGTATTTATCACTTAACAAATTGAAACAGCTTGGGGTGTTTCGCCTTTTTATCAGGTACTGTTTCTAGGCACATGTGGGTCAACAGCGTAACCGATCATCGATGAATTTAATTACGCCTGTGTTTATAAAGTGATAGAGGTCTTATTAAAGTTACTGCACCGAGATAAGAAAACTTCGAGGTGAAAAATATTATTAATTAAAATTGTATCGGGGCTTCAGGGTATTATACAAAATTGAGTAATCTCAGATCAACAATGTACAATTTTAATTCTGATAAGAAAACTTTTTTGTAATGTTTAAATAAAATGATTGTAGTTTTATTTTTTACAGCACCCTTATAGACGAATACGATTCTAAATATACATTTTTTTTTATCTTGTGAAAACAATGTTTTTTTTTGTAACAATTCACTTACGTACGACTATGAGACATCATCTAAGACATTTAAACACATGTTTTCTAAAACTAATTTTGATGAGAAAGGCGAATAAAATTCGCTAATATTTTATTCCCGGTATGTACGTGCGCGACCATTTCCTTTTTCTTCCCTCGCGGTACTCGGGCGATTTTTTTCTGAAATTCGAGAGGTCGCGGCTGAAACAAAGAGGCAAGTGCGAACGCGGATAATGCGGCTCGACATGTCGCGGGTTTTGATGGATACTTCATTGAGGAGGTAAAAGTCCCGGAGATCTTAAAAGCCGTTCGTTTCAGTCTGAATGGAAGGAAATTCTGTTGTTTCCAAGAGACCCCAATGCCCAAGACTTTACCACTCAAGATATGCCGCTCGAAATTGAACTTTCTGTTGAGATTCATTTTTTGCCTTCGTATTTTTTAATAAATAAAAATTTATACTTATTCGTTTACTTTTTTGGGAGTTGATGTAATAGTTTTAGAATTCATGAATTTAACATTACAAAGTATACTATATTTTTTTATTAGTTAAAAACTATTTTGCTTATGCCTGAGCAAATGATTAAAAAAAATTCAAAGTCAAATTCAAATTAAAATTCAAATTAGACCTTCAGTTCACCTAAAAACGTTGCAGATAGTACTTCTCATTTCCTTGAATTAGCTCCGTAAAAACCCCGAACAAAACATACTTTTCTCAACAAGTACGCCTCAGCGATCGGTTTCAACTTAACTCTCCCACAGCATCGCTCAAAGCTACCCGGACCTGTTAGCCCTCCTCTCCCTCGCGAGCGTTGCTAAGTGTCCGACAACACCGCAGGCATTCATCAGCTTTGCCGGGCGATTTCGTTTCTCACCTCGGTACCGGTCCTCGGCCGGCGACTCTCGTCGCGTCTTCTCTCCCGGCGGGAGCGCGAGTAATCGCGTAAGCGAATCCCCTTTGTCGCGCGCGCGCGCGCTCGCTTTTTTTTTACTCCGCCGGCGGCTAATTACTCGGTCTCCCCCCCCCCCATCCCCGCGCCCCTGGAATCCCCTTAAACGGCCCATTATAAGCGCCCTTAACCGGCTGCCGGGCGCATTTAGGTGCGACCGAGCAAATGGATACCTTGAACGAGCAGATTCAGTCGCTTTGGAAAAAAAAGGGGTGGTGTGTAATGCGCACCGAGACGGCGGCGGAGGGACATTTTTAGACGAGCGGAGGGACGAGGAGGAGGGAGAATTGTCGCGCGAGGAGAACACTGAATTATTCATCGGGCTGCTTTATTGTTGGGATGTGGCGCTAAATAAGGGATAAGTAATGCCTGCGATCGTCGTTTACCTTTGGAGCCGGAGCTCTGGGTCTCAATCGTGTCCTCTGGGAAAATTGTTTCTTTTTCGTTTAGTTTAAATACGCTAAAGATTTTCTTTGAAAAGTAGAAAAATATATAAAATTTTTGTGTTAGTTTGTAAAAAAAAAGATAATCTATTAATTTAATTTTCGAAAAAAGACGCGGATTATATTTTTTCTTGCATAAATTTATATCGCAACAATAAGAAGAATAACGGTAATTAAAAATTTCTTTACAATAAAAGTATAACGTAATCAGTTTAAACTTTTAAGAAAGTAAGTAAAATCTTTGTAGTACCACTTTAGTTTGTGTTAGCAGTCTAATGCGAAGAGTAAATGGCTACCAACTTTTCGCAGATTAACAGGAAAATTTAAAATCCACTTAGATACTTAGAACTTTCAATTTAAAACAAAAGCTCTAACAATATGCATCAATTTTCCAATAAATTACAAACTACAACGATAACTTCTCAACACTTTCAGCAGAGTTTTCATTCTTCGTCGAAAAGTAACCAATCGCAAATGAAGAAGCAGAGCCGTGCATTCACTCGAATTCCTCGAAACATTCCGTGCTAGAAAAGCAAAGCGGTCCTTACCCTCCCCCGAAAATCCTGGCGAAACTCCGGGGCGCGGATTACGTTTTTCGGCACAATGCCCGGCTGGTCCGCTGGCGCGCGCGCGCGCGGCAAAGCTCTCGTCAAAGCAAAGAAAAAAGAAAAATGTATATCCACCGGCCCCCCGAAAAACATGACGCTCTCGCACACGCGTCCCTGTACACATCCCGGCGGCGGCGGCGGCGGCGGCAGTAGCGCCGGAAAGTGGGAGGAGTGGCGCGCGAGAGGAAAAAAGCGGGGGCGAAATCAATGCGGCGCGAAAAAAGCGAGAGAGAGAAAGAGAGAGAGAGAGAGAGAGAGAGAGGCCGAGGGAGGGAAGCAGCAGCAGCAGCAGCAGCCCGGCGGAGGGCCGCTAAGCGATGTATCGGGGCGAGGCTTTGAGAGCGGCTCCAGCCCCCGATTGGACGGCTCCTCGGCGCTAATGGTATCACCTAACTCGGGCTAACGAGCCTATCCGCGATGAATGCCGGGCGAGCCGACGCGGGAAAAGAGAAGGAACCGAGCCTCGTCGGCGGATCGGGAACGTGCGAAGGTTGCGGCTAAAGGACGGGAGGGAGGTGCGGTTGTACTTGTGGTTTCGTATGTCTCGAGGAAATGAGACTAATCGTTGTGAGAAACGTTTTTTATGAGCGCATGTACTAATTTATGTTCAATTTTCAGTTTTATACGTAGTCCTAATAAAGTATAAATAACGAAATATTACAAAGTTCCGCTAACTTAACTGTATGAATTCAGTAATTTTTCATAATTCACAAAGCCTTTTTAAAGTTGTTCAATACAGGCACGACGAAGGTAATCCTTTCACAAAAGTAAAAAAGTCGCTAACGACTGCTTCTCCCTTTGATATCGTCGACACAAATTTCCTAATGCAACGCGAGGCAACTGACACAACGGCGCAACATCTGTCCCTCAAAGTGACGCCTCGAAATTTCTAATTACTCGCAAAGTGTTTTCGGCATCTCATCAAACTCCGGCCGCAGAGTACAATGGGTCAGCCAGCCTTTATCGAGGTTAACGAGCGGCCCATCAAATCCGCCTCGCGATCCATACACCTACAATTACCGAGAGTACAAGCGGCAGCTCCCCCGACCGAAAAAAAGCGCCGGCAACAACAATCGAAAAAGAAAAAAAAAATCGCGCTACACCGCCGGCCGATCTCGTGCATCAACCCCCGAGGGGAGAAATAAATATATAGATTTAAAAGGATCCTTAGAGCGAAAGCCGGCCGGATACTTTTTCTTGCGGTGAATGGGGTTTCGCAACCTCCCGCGGCGCCGGCAGATGCGAGGGCTCATTGTGCCGCGCGCGCGTGTTTTGGCCACAGAAGTGCGTGTGCACGCGCTTTGTAAGAAGAGAGGAGAGCTCGCGCACCGAGGAAGCAGCAGCCCACTCTTGACCGAGCAGTCCACCGCGCGACACCTCACTGTGTTTGCGCAGCAAACCGAGCCGATGGCTCCTCGAGTGTTCGCGCGGACAAGACGCCGACAAAGACGCGCGCGTCCGGGGACTGCGGAAATCAAGCGGACCGCCGAGCGGAAGGGCACAATATTTTTCTCTCTCTCTCTCTCTCTCTGCCTTCATTAGCCTGCCGTCCTGCTGGGCGCTTGGCTTTTAAGGCGGCTTCTTCCGTGGTGGCAAGGGTTCGATATATATATTACATTTTTCGAGTGCCGGGGTCTTTATGCCGCTCGAGAGGATACGCCGGAGAGAGAGGAGGCCGTGTTCCACGCCCTTGTGGGCTTAATCCGGGTAATGGGTTTTTCTAGCTCATCTGGTGGATTCCGAGTTTTTCGCTGGATTGTCGGAGGAAATGGCGGTACGATCAGTCGAGAATGGGGACCTGCATCGCTTTTGGGAACGGTGATTTTTAAGGAAGTAGATGATGCTTTTATGAATTTAGAAATAAAGGGTTAATTAGGATGAGATTTTCGATAATGCTTTACGATTATCGTCGCACACTGCTAATTTCAAGGTCTCCTTAGACCGATTGAAAGTTACCTTCTTACTCAGCTGACAAGGAAATTTTTCAGTTCCAATAACCTCATCAGAGCTCGATCGAATATCGATCCCCAAATTAGGAAGATTCCTGCTTAGCCGTTCCCCGTAATACCAAGTGTCCACAGCCGCGGCGCAACACAGTCTCGGTAATAAAAATCGAATTTAAAAAAATGATATTACCCCGCCATCGGCTCGAGCAATATCCTGAAAAACTCGGGCAACAAAAGGGGGCGGAATAAAAGCCAAGAGAGAGAGAGAGAGAGAGAGAGAGAAAACACGTGTAAGCCGCGGCCACGTATGCAACATTATCGGAGAGGGCGGGGAGGAGAGCTTCGGCAACTGGGACGAGATAAGATGCAGCGGATCCGGCGCGATTTCTCTCCGCTGCCGCGGGTTATTGATTTCATCTTAATCAGATCTCAATATCTCAATTACGGTTTTGAGCCGGGCTCTCGGGGCTGCGGCGCGCTGTTTGCCGGAGAGATTTTCGAGGCAGCCGGAGCCATTGTCTGGCCGCTGCCACCCTTGCCGAGCTTAACTTTTCATTCTCCTGTAAATTGCAGCTTCTCTCTCTCTCTCTCTCGCTCGGCTCCTTTTTTGCCTCGGCTCTTATTGTCTTTCTCTCACCCGCCATGTCATTTCTGCCTCATTCGCTCTCTCGGCCGCTTTCTATATTTCTCACCAAGTCTCACTTTTTCATCTGCACCCCCTCCTCTTTGCTCTCCCATCTTCTTTATTAACTCTATCAGTCGGTTATAGATTTTTACGCTTGCCTCTTTGCCCTTTTTCTACGGATTTTTGAATTTTCTCACTTACTTCTAATACTTGAGATTTCTGCTGTTCTATAAGCTCTTACTTTTTTTTTTTTAGAAAAGTTTGAACAAATACATAAAAGTCGTGTTTTACTATCTTAAAACCAATCAACAGCATTTATTACAGTGCATTCATAAAAAAAATCAACTCTACAACAAACTTAAAGTACCCAATCAGAATTAAGCAATTCGCCGCGATTCAACCCCGACTCGCAGTAAATCCAGCCGCAATAAAATGAATACATCAATTACGGCGCAATACTCGTTCATTGCCTCTAATCTTCTCTCGTTTAGCTCTTCGCCTCGCTTCCTCCGCCTAATTCTCACCCTTTCAATTTATCATCCCCTCATCAACATCATCCTCTCGCTCCTCCGCAGCCGCTGCAAATCGAATGAAACAATGGAGCCGGCCTCTCTCTCTCTCTTTCTCTCTCCTTAAACATCCCTCTCTCTCCAGCCTCCCTTTTTTTTTGCTGCGCACGTCGCGCTGCTCATCAGCCGCGTCTGACACGTTATTACGAGCGGATTAAGTCGAGTCGAGTCTTTAATTGCTCGCGGTCTTGTCGTCGGCGATGTGTGCGCGGGGGGCCTTGCGTCGCGGATGTCGTGCACTCGCGCACTCCTAGATCCGCCGTCGTCGCGCTGATTGCGATTCTTGAATTCTGCGCGGGGTCGCGGGGCGGGAGGTGGCCTTTTTGCGACTCCGACGCTAAGCCGACGGATTGGATGCACTTGTGTCATGCAATTGCGCTGATTTCTGAGGATTGTGTGGGCGGGAGATTTAATTTTGAGATTCGTTTATTGCTTCGTTTTTTTCGCTTTTCGTGGTGGTAATAAAAAAAGGGGCACGTAAATACATTTAATGATATAGGACGAAGAAAAAGTTTAAGTAGATTTTCGAGAGAAAATCAAATTTCGACTTACCTAATGTATTTGCTGTATTTATCCTTTACAAATATGTAAAATGTAGAAGTAATCCTTTTACTAATATTTTTGTAGGGATAAAGAATAACATAGTTTGAAAAAATTATTGACTGTGAACGTTTCGCCAGATGCTGACACTTGCCATTGAACTATCAGTATACATTCAAACAGAGGGAAGATAAAAAATATATGAATCTAGATTTTCGTCAAGTATTTATTTCCGATTAAAACAGCTGACGTCAAGTATGAAGCAAACAGTACATTTCCAATTATTCTAATTCCACTCAGCTACTAACAATCGTCATTGTCAAATTTCCTCGAACCCCCAGCCAAACAGCAAAAACCAGCAGACAAAAAGTTAGAAACAAAGGAGATCGCCGAGCGGAAAGCGATAATTTCTAAATTGCTCATCTCCAGCGTGTACGCACAATGCCAATAGAATTCGACTCATTGAAATTGATAAAGGCCGAGTGAATGGTCTTGCGCGCGGCGACTTTTTCAAGTCAATTACACCCCCGCTTCCTCTCTCTCTCTCTCTCTCGGAGCGCTGCTCGCACATATCCGAGCCATCGTTGCCGCCACGTCGAATCCGCATGCAAGTCGCTCACTTATATACGTACGCCGGGGCATTAAAGGAGGACGAGGGCGGAAGAGAGGGCGCAGGGATGATATTAACGAGCCGCATTGTTATTCAATTGATTTGGCCGTTGCTCCCGATGCTCCGGCCCATCGGACACCCCACCGGACTAATAATGGCGTCGCATTAGGACAGATCGGCGCACGTGACGCCACGTGCCACCTCTCTCTCTCCCTGATTTCCCTTTCCTTTTATTTAATTAGGCGCGCTTAACGCATCGTACCCCCGGCGACTTGCGCCGCTCTCATTTCGCACGTACGCGCGCACATTCGTTACTTAGGCGGGTAATTGAGCCGAATGCCGCCGCCGACCGGAGGCTGCGTAAATATGACGCCGACGCCGCGGCTGATAATGGCCGCATTTATTTGGGAAATAATTCAGTTTGGGCTAATGAAAATTTAGACCTCGTCGGCTCGGCGACTTTCGCCGGGGCTCTAATTCGTCCCCGGCATGTGTATTTATAGAGGACTCTGCCGCGGCCGAGATTTAATATTAGGATTATGGCGCACTTGCCTGTAAATCAATTTCGCCGTCGGCGCGGCGTGCCGGGGCCGCGTGCGTTTATATTAAGTACTCGTCAATTGATATTAATTGAAAATGCCTTGGAATAGTTGCTAATAACGGTCCGATTAGCATTTTCGGGGAGGGGGATTCACACGTTCTAAGCTCCGAGAGCGACGAAATCATCGGGTAATGATTGGATGTTTCTAAATCTGGATTATGGCTGGTACACGCGTTATTACGGTAATAACGCCGATTTAATTTGGTCCCGGCTTAGTAATAAAGAACGTTTCTGGGATGGTTAATGAGGTTTTGGTTAAATTTTACCTGCTTCTCAGACAAACACGTTGCTTTTGCTCTTATTCGCTGGGGTACTTTGAAATGCGGATGTAAATTTTACGAAGATTTTTTTATTAACGTGGTAAATTCGCCAAGTCGACGAATGATTTTTTAAAAACTTAAAAAAAATGCATCATCGCGGAAATCTCCCAGTTTCGTTCGAGTAATTCGTCGTCTCAAATTAGCACTTGTCGCGCGGAATTTTAATAAAAAATACGCCCCGAAGAGCGAACGACGAGCGGTCATTTCGCAAAGTTTCTCGCTTTAAAAGCCGCCGGTAATCGCAGCTCGAGAACGAGCTCTCGGCGGGCTCTCGTCGCGCGCGGCGGCAATTGGCCGAAGCCATAATTTTTGCCCTCGCCCGAAAATCCGGCGCGCATCTCGTATTTGCCTCGTATCTCGGCAAATTGCCGGCGCCGTACCGTCGGCCGTATATGATATATTCCGCGCGTATAGGGGCACCATGCACCTATAGTCGATCCTCGGCCTCGCGTAGCCCCAGAGATGTAAATACACTTTGACGAGCTACGTGTTAGTCGTTTCTCCCTCTGCCATCCCTCCCGCCTCGTCCTCCACTTTAGCTCAGCGGCGGCAGCGACGGCAGCCGAAAACCTCTCTCTCTCTCCCTCCCTCCCCCGTTCCTTACACCCTCTCGGCAAGTTCCATTCACGCATACACTAGCTCGCAAACAGATTTGCCAGGTTGAGTCGAATATATTGAAATAATCTCGGCAAATACGACAAGTTCGGTTATGAAATTTGCCAAAGGGCTTGTGTGTGAGCCTTCTCTTTCTCTTGCCTCTCCCCCCCCTCCCCCGCCCCACTGTACCCCTCTCTCTTTGCTCGCGCAGTAATGGTGCAGCCTTCTCCCTCGCTCCCGAGACCTGCTTCAAGTGATATTTGCTCAAAATCGGTTCAATAGCAACTTGGGTATTCCGTCTGTTCCTCCCTCTTATGCGTTTCGGTGCGCCGCGAGAGAGAGAGAGAGAGAGAGAGAGAGAGAGAGAGAGAGAGAGAGAGAG
>UCOL01000877.1:0-48516 GCA_900474335.1 Ormyrus nitidulus | reverse complement strand
GGGGGGGGGGGGGGGGGGGGGGGCTGAAGCGGCTTGCTGGGCTTTCGACGAGTTGTGATATCGACTGGGAAATATTGAAAGTGTCTTGATGTAGGGGGTGCAGACAATTTTACTATTTATTTCGTGCGGGGTATAAGAAGAGGGTTTATGCATTTTTGGGTTATTACGTAGACTTTTCTTCGTGAGAAAATTATGTGAAAGTAAGAATGCATAAAACACGCTTACTTGAGATTACTTAACTGTAATATATACGTTTACTATTTCGAAAGTAAATTTAACTAATAAATAAACGATGTTATTGTTGAAATAAAACATAATATTATTTAACAAAAAAGTTGTGTTATAGATTTACGTAACGTTTGAAAATGAATGCTTTTTCTTAGCATACTAATTGGCGAACAGAAAATAGCTTCTTTACTACGTGGCGAATGGAATGCAAAAAAGTAGGTGGAGAGTCAAATATTTACGAGCTTTCAACGAAATGACTCAATAAAACGTAACATAAGACCTTTAAGATCGCGTTGTTTGTTAACGTTTCTTCAAATTTTAATAAATGCTCTTGTTATTGTTTAATCGAATAAAGACTTCGACTGTTACTTGAATTTAATCAGCAAGTAGTAAAAAATTAAAATGCAGCTTCATTGCCGAATGCAAAATAATCCATTCCATTCCAACCAATCCACCACCACAACTTTCCCCAAAACCATTAAAACGCCACCTTCAATTTCCGCGTATTAATGCACTTTCTAAAAATGTGCTTTGCTTACTTGTCCAGTCGTCCGTCAAAAGATGCGCGACAGCTGCATTACGAGCAACCGCGCGGCCTCGTCGGCACTGCGCGCGGAATCGTGTCAGCCGGCGGGTGATTTTTAGTCGCGCAAAAAGAAAAAAAAGGAAAAGAAAGCCGCGGACGGAGCTAAATCCGTGCGAATATAAGCTGGATGGAGAAGATTTCTGACACGACAAACGGTCTGGCCGTTTTGGCCGCTGCCCGAAGGTATGCATCATCGCGCTGGAACAGATTTCGAATTTAACCGTGCGTTCTGCTCATCCTTTGTAATAACATAAAGAAGATAAATAGGCCTATTTGTTAATTTTGTTTTAATGCCCTCCTGACAAATATTTGACGAGAAATGTGGCAGCCGGTTTTCGGTTTTCGAATAATTGAAAATCATGAAAATTGGGTTTATCAAAATATTCACCTCAATTGTTTTCTCACTTATTTTCAACAAGAAATATCTACAGTCGAAAGGTATCAAAGGAGATAAAATATTGAAATTGGTTTTAGAGTTTTTTGAAATTTGGCTCAGATTTGACGTCCGTATTTCAAGCTGCGATTCTGTAATAGAGACTCAAATTTTATTAGTCACCCCGGTGACTCACAATGCTCTTAACCTGTACAGGCGAACCGCGAGAACAAGAAATTTCATAATTTCCATTCCACATCCAACAACGCTACAAAATTAAAACCGAAATATATACCATTGCCGAGTCAACTTTTTTTCGTTCGATCGCTAAAAAACATTTACATTTTCCACCTCAGGTGCGTTCAACTTTAGCCGCGCAATCTCGCTTCGCAGCCGCGTTAACGAAATCCAAAGCAGCCATTTCGTATCAGGCGAGAGAGGCGGCGGCGCGCATCTGCATCTTACTAAATCATTCGAACCGCGGCTCTGGTTAGCGGAGCTCGCGCGAAGGCGCTAAAATTCACTCGCAAGACCGACAGAAAGCAAGAGGGATACATATCACAAGTGGCGGATATACTGAATCGCGAGCGCAGCAGCCGAGAGAAAGAGAGAGAGAGAGAGAGAGAGAAGCGCGGGAGGGGAAGATCGTGGCGGCCACGGAAATAGAGAGGCGTTGCGCAACGCCCCGGTAAATTGGGATTCTGACGCGGGCGGATGCCGTGTCCCGACGCTTATTGAGCTTTCCGAGCCGAGCGAGGCGAGCGGCAACAAGGGATGGGACGCGGACCCTAAACGTACTACGTCACAAACGTACTACGCGGCTCGCTCCATCATACCAGCTGCCTGCTCCGCTTTTGCTCTCTTTGAAATGCGGCTTTTCAGCGGGATATCGCACTGACGGATAGTTTGTTTCTTAAGGCTCTCTCTTCGAAAAAGCTGAGAGGCGATTCCTTCGGAGCGAAAGATTTCATTGAAGGTCAGCCGCTAAGGTTGCTTGATTGTACTTTAGTGCATTTTAGAAGGAGGTAGATGGGTTAAATGGCGGATGTTGAGTTGCTACTTAATATTGGGAAGAAATGTGCACTTTTATATTGACTATGACGGAATGTATTCGTTGATTTAAATGAGAAATTTCCATGGAAGATGTTTGCAAAAATGAAAATAATTGACAATTGTAGTTTTTAATGGAAGTTTTTCACAATAAATTTTGGCTTTTTCTTATATCTAATTCCGCCGAGTTATCACTTTTTAATAAAAATAGAATATCAGCAGGTCGACGACTTCTATTTAAATTCGTAAGAATTTCTACTTAATCACGACTTTTTTCGACTTTTTCTAAATTATTATTGCCCTTCCAAATATAGTTATAGTAATGCTGTCATTATAAATTTAGCTTGATAAAATTAATGACTTAAATATGTAATAATTAAAATATAACCAGCTGAAAATGAGTTCAAATCGCCGGGGACTGCATTATGACATTAATATAGAAGCTTAACTGAAGCATTTATTCTTAAAATGTCGACGTAAATGTAAAAATTGAAGATTATTAACAAAACTGTAATTACTGAATATCGAACGTATTCGCAAAGTTAAATTTTTCAGTTAAAGTCCAAAAAACCATTAGAAACAATTCCCTCGACTTTCATACGTATCCAATACGCGCAATAAAAACAAATCTACCTTAATGACTCACCGACGTGCAATCAGTTGCATAATTTGACGCTCTAAATGTGTTTGTACACTTCACCTAAGCAAAGACACGCCTACAACGTGAAGTACCAAGATACAATAACCTATAGGAACATTTGCATACCGTGTCATACGATGACAGACGAATCAGCGGCCAATGATTGTTGATTGAGCCGATGAGACGTGGGAGATTCCCCCTGCCGATCTTTATTTAATGAGTCGACGATCGGTTCATCATAGCGACGAATCCGTGCGTATTGAAGCTCCACATAATTAAGGGACTTATTTACGTCGACGACAGATTGACGATCGTCTTGTATTTTTGACAAGAAATCGAAACGCAACGTTCGGATAAGTTAATTGATGTTTAGGAGTGCAGTTTTTAGCAAGGCTTTAAAAATTTTACATTTTATCATTGTAATTTACCCTTGGTAATAATTAATAATTTTTCATTTAATATTATTTATACACTGCATAAAAATGTATAAATAATATTGAAAAGTTGCAGTAGCTTTTTTTGGTAAAAAGCGGAATTGGAAAGTAAGAGGGTCAGGACAAAAATATCCGGGAGGTTTGCATTTATAGATATTTTCAACTTGAGTGTAAGGGCGACGATAAGTCGGAACGTTAACGTGACGAGCTTTCGTTTGAAAAATGCTTTTTGAAGTCGGGCGACTCTTAAAATAACAGCACTTAAAAAAAATTGTCATGCGGCTTCAACGAGTGGCTGGTTTTTTTTTTCAATTAAATAACATTTATTTTATCTTGTACTTTAATTGCATTAAAAGTTACCAGATTTTAATTATCCACTTGTAACATTATTTAAGTCGAAACGATTTTTAAAATATTCAAATTTTCAGCTGGTATTTGACGGATTATTTTGATGACGGAAATGCCGTACTCATAATTCTGCTCGTAAATCGCACGAAACTTACGAGCTTTTCGCGAATCTCTATCTCTGCGTCGAATTTTAGGTCTCGCGAGGCCCATCAAATTCATGGATACGCATATAAATAAATACCCGACTGCTTTTAAAATAATTATTTTAGCGGCATCTCACTCCGCTTAATATTCACACTGTTCTTAGCACGTTTACAGCCCCCGAGTGGAATAATCTATTTTAAATCTTCAAAAACTCATTACTTCGTTAGCGCGGAACAATTTATCCCACCGCGATATCAAGCCGAAATATTTATCGCCGCTAAAATCTAATAACTAAATCCTCCGCACCGCACACCTTTTCGACAACATTTTCCAACCGCAGCCGAAATCGATCGAGCTTAATTGCAACGTGAGCAATTAAAACGGCTTTAATAATTATCAAGGCAGAGAAGGAAGGCTCGGGAATCCGCGGAGGCAAGAGACCGCGGAGGTCGCTAAATCACCGCGTCCGAGAGCCTCTCCTCGCGGGAGTGAAAAATACTCGGGCGTTCCGCGCGAGTGGCTATACTCCCGGCGTGCAGCTGCCCGCGCGTTTACCACGCACGTCGTCGCGGTGCGTCGCGATGTTTAGCCTCTCTCGCGCGCGCTATCGAAATTAATGCGCGCGTAAGCACCGGCTCATTCATCCGAGGCTCGAGGCTGCTTAGCCAAATCCTTGAGTGCGATCGAGATGGGATCGAGATTTTTGGCCTTTTGCTTTTTGCTAATGTAAACAATTTACAGTTCTTCTTTTTTTTTTTTAATCATTTTGATAATTGTGATATATGTACGATACTTCTCCTTGTGACTTACGTATGTTTGAGTGATTAAGTGATCTCTCAATTGACGCACGAAGAATAATGAAACATTTCAATTTTTCATAATTTCATAATTTCATTATATTTACAAAAGTTTCTAAGAAAGGTAAACGTACTCGCGTTAGGTAAGCTTCGTAACGATGCGTTGCAAGACGTCTGCATGATTCATAATGCATAATAAGATTGTCAGCTTTCGTGTATTCACACACGTATAGTACCGAAAGCTTTCGTTTTCCAATAGACGCGCGCTGCCGTATTCCTCATTTAACTTCAACTCGTCGCGCCTTTTATTTTTACACTCGGAAAATTATGCCTCCGTCCACATCGGAACTCCTCCAATGCGAGTGTATTTTTGAGGGCTACCTTTTTTTTTAAGCGGCGCGGACAGAACTACCGAGAATAAAAATAATTTTTTTATTTAAATAAACTCGTTCTCGTTAAAAGAGAGAAAGGGTTCGTTAACGAGGGTTTTACGCTAAAAATTTCTTTTTAAAATAACGTTTAAAAACCACATTTAACGTAATTAAAGGGATCATTTACTAATACACTTTCTAAAAAAACCTTTCCCCCAATCGCCAAAGAGTCAAATCAGCTGCTGTGAAATTCAATCCCCCCCGAAGGTGCGAGAATTGCTGACCCCTCGCAAAATGTCAGCGGACGCAGGGAGAGAAAAGCACGTATATACCGGCGAAGCTACATCTACATCTCTCGGGCGCAAGGTGAGCCGGCTTAGCTGCCGCCTCACGAACCTCAGCGGAACGAGAGAGAGAGAGAGAGAGAGAGAGAGAGCTCGGCTCATATCTAGAGATTATTTTCGGATCGGACGGAGATAAACCGGGCCAACGGCGACCCAAAGCGATATACGCGCCTCGCGGCTCCTAGCGCCGCGAGCCTTGAGGCTTGACTCACGCCGAGATTTTGGCCGCGCCGAGCGCGGCTTTTCCCGCATGTTTTTCCCTCCCGGTTCCCCGATTTATACCGGGGGCACATGTGCTCGCGATGTACGCGCCTACCTACATCCCTTTAATTATCGGCGCACTTGCTAGTCAGAAGGAGAGAGGGAGAGAGAGAGAGAGAGAGAAAAGCTATTTCGACGGAGCCTGGAATGCCGATGCTCCAATTTATATGCGCTGGGCTCCGGGAAATGCGAGCTTAAGACTTGTCGTCTGTGAGCGGCTGTTGAAAAGGAAAATTTTCGGGAGACGAATTTTCTGTGGCGAGGGTATACTAATGAAATGGTGCTATATTACGTATTGAAAATTGACACGGTTTTTACTCAATAGATATAGTGAAATTAAGGATTAGGGAGAATACGTTTTATGTGAAAATTAAGGCAGCAACTTTTGTTACTTTCGTTGTTTGACCTGCGATGTAAAAGTTCTGCGCATAGCGAAGAATATATATTATCAATAAAATTTGATTAAATCTAATATTCGAAAAGACAGCAGTCAAGCTCGATGTAAATTCTAGTATTTAAAGGCCAGTTTCAAAAGACCGAAAACTTAAAAAAGCTTTGGCAAACCAGTGGAACGCGTATACGTATGAGCGAATTAAAAAAAAAAAAAAATCATTTTGTGAAATCGGAGATATCGGGCCGCTTACATCTAAAAATACAAGTATTGGCAATTGTAGTGATTCACATCTTGTTTACTCGAAGAATGCGTGCGGGGGGTTGCACAATTTTTACGCCTCAACGATTGCAAGCTAATTGGGTATACTCGATTACAGGCCAGTTCCTCGGTTACTTGATTTTTGCGTAACTCATTTTTGTGTCGTATTCAAAGTCGATTCTTCCTTTTGAGCTAGGCGGGTAGTATATGTTAAGTGACCCGTAGAACAAAAGGAAATGGTGTATTGGGAAGTATCAACATATGAACCTAAGATAATTCAAGGACATTTCGTCAGGATTGACCTTTCATTTTTAAAAGTCATTGAAAAATTAGGCTACATACGCTTTTTAACAGCATCTCTAATCGCGCGATTATAAAATAACTGTTGTAAAAAAATATTTTTGAAAACCTTAAAGCAAAGAGCCTCTCTCGCAACCGTCCGGACATTTTGCATACTTTCCCTCGAAAAAGCGAAGCCTCGCGAGAATCCGAAAGCGCTTTATTTTCCAACCGCAGCAATGAAATCACTCAGCGAGCCGCCAGCCTCCGATCCTCAGCCGAGCCGCTTCGCGGCTATACGACTTATTTAGAATTCTCTCCGTCGCGATCCCCTCGCTTCCTCGCGCTGATAAAAGGCGATGGCCCGAGGAGGAGAGACTCCCCCCGCGCGGGGGCTACTGCACGGGGCCGACGTCGAGCCGTCGGGCGCGATTTGGATCGCGCGGCGATGATACGAGGACGGAGCTCCGCTGCCGCTTCCGGGTGCTGTGTGGCGGCTGCTGCTGCTGCTGCTGTGCGCCGTCGCCGTCATATTCTCGGGGCCCGCCCCGAGGCTGCTTGCCAAGCGAATTTAGAAAAACATTAATCGCCGGAGCGAGAAGGAATTTTCGACGGCGACGACGGCCTTTTTATAGTGCCCCGCGCTGGCAATTGTTTCTCGCGCGGCTAAGGCGATTTCGCTCTCGCTTTTCCCGCAAAACTGACCGGCGGTGGGCACAAAGGATTGCGAGGAATGTCGAGTTGGTGCTCGTTGAGCGATTTTTATTGATGCAGTTTATAGAACTAGGTGCTTATTTCATATTTTATTATTTGAAATATTATAGTGATTTATATTACAGAAATAGAAAATGGTACGTCGATGGGTTTTAGAGCAGCGGCAATTAATCAATATTTGATTTAACCGATTCGTGATAAAAATATTGAATCGACGAAGATAGTCGCGAAATTTCTATGAAGATATATTTACATTGCCATATATCCTTCGCGATTGGCGTTTAAACGCGTATCGAAATGTGCCAAGTTTTATGATCTACAAGTGTAACACGTACCGCAGAAAATTTATTTTACGTATTCTATCCGCGAAAATAAAAAGTCATTTTTATATACGCATTTTCGTTTTGAGAGCTGTTAACTCGGAAAAAATTTATTTGAGTTTTATAGATAATACGTATTTAAGCCGCTGAAATAGAGGTAAGTTGGAAAAATACAGAAGGTGCTATTAAATTTTGAGAATTAAATAAAGTTTCATTCTTAATGATTTATTGCGCCGGTATTTTAAAACGTTCGGAAGTCGACTGTATTCACGAGGCAGCGGGAAGTATTAACATTTTTTTGTTATCGTTTGCTTGCTCGGATCATTAAAAAATTACAAATGTATCAAAGCTTCTGCTTACTCTTGAGAAAGCGACGAAACAGAACTATGTATAAAATAAAGCACTGAAATTTATGTACTTCGTTAAAAAGAACGCCAGATTTTAAAATAGTCTTTACATAAAACAACATTTCGAATAAATGCCTTTTAAAACAGCTTATCTCGTTCTGCGTTCAGAGTTTTAACGTTCAGTAATTGATAAGTAAGAATCATATTTACTCGAACTCTGTCAAACGTCATAAAGAACAATTACATTAATCTTCGTCGCACCGATCGATTCTCAGCCTCCTGCGACAAATAATCAAAGTATACGCGAACCGAGCTCCCAGTATATATCGATCGACGGTTAATAGTCGGCAGACAAATATCAGCATAAGAAAGAGCTTAAGTCAGACCATCCACTAAACTAAAGGATAGGCGCTTGGCGCTCGAAGGTACAGACCTGTCGATTTGGCGGCGTTACAAAGGAAAATCAAAAGGCGACTCTGAAGTCGAAGCAGAAGAAGAAGAAGATAAAGCGCAGGAAGAAGAAGACCAAGTCGACGACTCGAGGAGCTGCGGGGAGACAATGAGAGACGGTGTTGCATTACGAGAAGAGAGAGAGAGAGAGAGAGGGGGAGGGGGAAGGGGCGCCGACCCAGTTGCGGCGCTTATACTTGCGGCGCGCCGCGGATCTCGTCTCGGATGCGGCGCTGTCCGGCATGCGGCGCGCGCGCCCATTTTCAACCCGCGACCCACTGTCGCGCGTGTCAGCTGAGAGCGCGATTCGAGAAGCCGCTAGATTTTTCCTTCCTCGTTGCAAGCACACCGGCTGAAGTATAGCCTTGAGAGCGAGGCGTATGTCGCGAATGGGAAGCGACGCGCGCCCTTAACTTACGTTCCTGCTACGAATTTGCCTCTCCGCGGAGATCGTTCGAGATGCATTCTTGTCTTATTTTACGGGCGTTTTTCTGGCAGGTGAATAGGTGGTAAAGCAATGATCAAGGTGGCTTTTAGATTGGGCATGTTAAGAATGCTCGTTGTAATACGTTGAATAATATCTAGAGTAGTTTCGACGTAAAGCATAATTTTCGGAAAAATTATTGTAACTTAAAATTATGCCGGAGATCAACATTTCGTTTTGTTTAATGTTAGTTTCTAAATTACAATAATTACCTTGCGAATAACGATCAAGAGGAATTTGAAACATCTTCCGATTCAGAAGAATATGATTGTGCAATCTTTTATACACGGCGTAAAAGTAATCGAATGAAAACGTAAGCTTTCATTAAAACAAAAGTAGGGATTAAGACGAAAGACTTGTGGAATCAATGTAAAAATTGTCTAAGTGTTTTATATTTTTTCATTAATTGCAGAATTTTTTTTACGATTGAATTCTTTACAACTTCTACGTCTCTTATTTTTAACATCTTCTAATTATAGAATGTCTAAAATTTTGAGCAAACTTTAACTCATTAAGAATCTCGCAAACAAATATAAAGTCATCTTTCGTCAAATTAAGTATGATAAAGCTAATTTCATATTTGGCTCTCGTTAATAATGCAATAAACTACATTGCAGTGCACATTGTAATTGATATTTTATTTTTAAAATCCGAATCCGCGAGTTTCAAATTAAAAATAATAAATCACCCTCACTTATATCATTAGCAAATCCATCAAGCAATTGAATCATATTTCTCGAGCCGCGCAGCTGCAAAACGTTATTATAACAATAAGAATATATTTCATCGTGTACACGACAAAGTAAACTAAAGGTGACATTGAACTAGATGCTATTTTTCCTCTTAAAATATATTTAGCGCGGTGGGCGTATTATTTCAAATCGCTTTTCGCGAATAAAGAAATTTATCGTAGCTTTATATTTTAATGGCTTTAAACGTCAACTAAAGTAAAGGTTCCATTTATAAACCTCTTATTCCTTCGCGCGGCTCGACACGCGCCGAAAAATTCGAATGACTCGCCGAGGGAGCAACTCGGCCGATATATACACCGGCTATTATAAAAGCAGTCGCGTTGAATAACGTTTTTTTCGAGATAAAAATCGAGCTCTCGGACACACATATATACATATATGTATATACGTATGCGGAGCGCCGCGGCCGCTCGCGCAAATCATATTTTTAACTCGCGCAAATATTTGGGACGCGCACCGAGAGAAGGAAGCCACTTTCTGGCACGAACCAGACCCGCTAAGGGAAACCGGGAGCAAAATTCGGGATTGTTGATGATTTCTTTATACTGCCAAGCCGCGAAAGAGAGAGAGAGAGAGGGAGCTTTTGGGCGCGAGCGCAGGCAGCTGTGCTAGCCGGCCGATCTTCGAGAATCGCGCGATTCTTGCATCTAGTCCAAACATTCGTGTCGGGTTTCAAAAGAATTTCAATCATCCCGCGTATGAATGGCCAAACGGAAATAATGATCGCGGCCGATGATATTCGAGTACGAGCTTTTACGAGGAAAAGCAGTTTCGGTGAGAAACTCGCACTTTTTTTATATAGGTTGGACAGATTTGATTGGTTTTTTTAGGAGCTTTTGCGCATCTTAGCGTGGTTTTCTTGAAAAGGTTGCTTTAGTCCACAATTAGATTTTAAAAGAGGTAATGACAAAAATAAAAAATGATAATTGGAAATATTTTTGTACAGTTGAAAAGTCACAAATATTTTCCGAATTTTTAGTTATTTAACATTTAAAGTAAGCAAAATGTATTTGAGGCACGATAAGATTGAAACATTTATTTTAAGTTTACATCAATTAAAGAATCCTTTACACCAGAAACTGGCAGTCTTATAACGAGTTTTTGAGTAATGTCTCTCTCTTTAAAATTGAGGAAAGTACTTGCGTTCAACGCACGTTTTTTTGACAATTATAAATATTTCCTTCACAAATTAATGTCTTTCCATGTTTTACACAAGTCAACGTCGGCGAAACAATTGTTTTTCAAAATTAAATTCTAATTAAATTGTTGCCGCACAATTTCCATTGCCGCATAAAGTGCTTAACGCGCATAAATAAAACTTTCAAGCATTCGCCGAAAGCTTTATTGCGCGCGCGAAGCATTAAAGAATTTATTTGCGATATCGCATCGAATATAGAATCGAAGTCAAAAAAAGTTGGACAGCCGCGCGAGGTGAAGTCGAGGTCGGCGATCCAAGTGCAACGCTCGGAAGCAGACCGGAACCATAGGACCCGAGACTTCCTCCTCCTCGCACATCCCAAATCCGCGGCGAGCCTCCAAAAATAGTCCCCGCATCGGAAGAGAAATTGATCCATTAAGTGCTCGATTAGCCGCGGCGGACGCTTCTGCGATGTATATTCCGCGAGCGCTCGCCAATCGAAGCGGCCACTTCCTCTTTACGTGCATCGAGTGCAGCGCGTTTCAGTTCTTACGCTGGACTTGAGAAGTACAGAGAGGGCTTGTGGCTTCGGCGGGTCGAAGAATGTCCGGCAGGAGCTGCCGCGGGTTTTGCGATTTATTTCTGTTTATCGGTGAATATTGGGAATGCGAAAATAGCGGGGAGATTTTTTGTTTTGAGGAAGATTGAAGGAAATTTCGATGATATAGTACACTTTTATTATTATGTAAAAAGCGCCATATCATTGTTATAAAGAAATTGAACTGAAAATTAAGCCCAATGACGAGTCAAAAATTATTTATAATTAAAATAATATATCGCATTCCTGTTTATACTGCAAGTAGGTACATTAGCTTTTGGCATACCTCTTACAAATATTAAAACTGTGTAAATAAGCTCCCGAGATTTTCGGCAAAAATAATAATTCTCAGCTGCAACAATATCATTATTTACCAAACGTTGCACTTCCTGCCCGTAAGTGCACAGCTTCCGGGCGGCAACGTCGATACTCACGTGCAACACCAGAGCGCGCGAGAACCCAAGAGACGCATTATGTAAGAATAAGCCCCGGCTGAGGTGAAGCTAAGCTCGGACTTAGTCTGCAGAGGAATTTCCGGAACGTAATGATGAAGATAGAACAGTAACGGCTTCCTTGCCGTTTTAATTATGAATTATTAAGGACATCGCGCGTCGCGAGCTTGACAAATTGGGCCTTCGTTAAAGTGCGTTAAAATGATATTTGAATTGTACATGTATTCTTTTGTTGAACTAAGAAAATTAATTGTCGCGGATTTGGAAAATTGAATAAATTTGAAAAATCTCTTCGAATTAATTGTGTCATATTTTAGTCTTTTATTATTGCAGTTGTAAGATCGAATTACAAAAATAGAATGTGTAGTAAACATAAAAATTTAGTCATGGGTCCAAATTTTACATAACATTCGAAGGAAAAGTGTCACAAATACAGTTGAGAGACAAGAAAACCTTATCTATTTTTAATATAAAGGCAAACGAAATTAGATATTTCTTCTTAAAATGAGTATGTGTACTGTATATGTAATGCGTCTAATTGTATAAAAATAAGCAGAAAATTGAGAATAATTTTAAAAAATTATTTCAAAAAGTGTTTCTTCAGTAAACGTAGTAAATAATTGTTTTACCAAACTTAAATCCTTATACATACTAATGATATAATATAGTTGATTTATTAATCTTACTTTTAGATTTTACATTGTTTTAGAAGAACAATTATTAAAAAACTTATAATTAATCAAAAATCTTAAAAATTTTCAGAAATCAAAGTAGTGGCATCTACTTTAAGTATCACCAATGGCTTTTATTTCCAACAGAAATTTTCAGCAACGACTGAAATTCAGTCGCGCTACAAACATCCAGACAGAAATATCTTGGAATCTAATAAACATTTTTTCAATTTCAGCATTCTTTCGCGGTCGCAAAAATTACCCAGAAAACAAAAAAAAAACGAAAAGAAAAAATATTCATTTCATCATTCCTCGGCAGCGTCGATATGCAGTCTTCGTCGAATTCTTAAAAAAGTATCCATCAGCCCGCAGCGAAAAACGATTCCCCTTTCCACGAGATTTTCCCATGACGGCTCTTTCTCCAACCGAGCGAGCGCCTCTCTCTCTCTCTCGCTCTCTCGCTCGCCCATCGCCTTTTCCTTTTCTCTCCTTGACTGTTGCCTCCTTTCCGCGACTTCTGGGGCCGAGCGACTGCGCGGCTATTTTCGGGTCCCAGGGACAATGTAGTCAAGAGAGAGAGACGAAGAAACAGAACAGAGCGAGAAAGAGAGGAACACCACACACGGGGCTATCGGAGATTCCCTTCTCGTTTTCACTTTGCTCGCGTACGGGTAGTTTCTAGGCGCATACCTTAGGCGCTATTTTTTTCGACCGACCGGCCGAGCGAACAAATCGCTACGTTGGGGATAGAGGGCTCGGGCTTTTTGAAAAAAGACTGGTCCGAATAGAAAGATTTGACCGGGAATCCCATTAGCGATTCGCACTCAACTCCGTCTTTGAAAGTTTTCGTTTATATTCTCTTTTAGTTTTAAGGGGCGTGAGGAATAGCGGATACTATGCCCATTTTTAATTGCTAAACAAGCGAAGTCTTCAAATTCTATTTTAAAATTGATTTTTATTTAAGAAAAAGGAAATTTTCATATTTTTTATTCCTTTTCCGGTGTCAAAATTTTCGACTGGGAAAAGCGTGGTCGAAGTAAGAGCGCCATCTGCCTCGCTGAAGAAAGTGGTCCAATATAATTAATACCTTAATTAAACTATTTAGCAGAAACTGTTTTTGAATGCCGCGGGCATTAGATCCTGCAGAACCGTGAGCAGTGTCAATGATGTAGATGTGAGATTTCTCGCCATTTCGGATTATAAGGGACTTTCTACAGTCAGTTTCTAAGAAACTCTACAACAGCGTCAATTTCTGCACTCTGATATAGTCTGCTACTTCGCTGTACTCTGCAATCCTGCAAGCCCCTGCACAACATCAGCTGTGTTAAGCGGCCATGCAAGCGGTGAAGCATTGGTATATAGACGGCATTCAAGTCGGAGATAAACAAAACTATGATTCGAGCGTTGTAAAGTGATTTTTTTGTTAAATTTTTTGTAATTATGACTGTAAACAAAAGTGCATTTTTTATTTTTTTAGAAATTACTTTTTACGTGTTGTTGCTGCTTAGTCTTTTGCCTCTAACCACTGCCTTAAGTGCTAGTATTAAGTCTGAAATTGAAGGAGAGGGGTTTCATAGGTTAGATTGTGTTTAACTCTTTTATCAGTGATAACCATTTAAAGTACTATGTTATTTAATTAAATAAAATGTTACTCTTATTATCAAGATACTTCTGCATATGTTAATGCTTAAAAATAGTTTAAATGCCATGAAATTTTGTTTGAAAAATAATCTTTTAAACACTTGTGAATTGAATATTTTAATTTGAAATTTACTTATTATTTTCAGAATACTCAATTATTATGTAGACACAGGAAATTTTAAGAATAAAAGTTGCCATATAGCAGTATTTTTAGAATTGCCACCATCTTTATATGTAAATGTTGATGAGCTTGCAGATCTTAGGCGTGTTCATAAGGTAAATAAAGTTAAATATTTCTTTATTCAAGTAGTTCGAGAGAAAAAATTAATAAATAATCATTTGTTTTCCTAGAGTATATCTTGTTCAGATGGAGAAATAGATGTTGAAGCATTTGCTGAGAAAGCAGATTACCAAAATGTTACCATTTGTTCACGATTGGCAAGTACAAAAACCACGTTAACAGTTCCACTTCATCAGCGATACCAATTTGCTAGACAAACAGGTGAACCTGTTAATGTATCAGTGCCCAAGCCAAAGTTACTTATAGGATGTAGAGATAGGCTTAAGGATAACAGAGTGTCAAAACTTAAAATTTGTTGGCCCTGCGTTGAGTATTCAAAAAAATGGAGAGAAATTTCCTACAAATGGGTGAATATTTTTCTTTAATTCTGTGTAACTATTAAAACTTTTTCAAAGTTGATCTTCCAAAAATATAAAGTTTAACGTTCAATATTAGTACTTCATTACTATGTCATTTTGCAGGAAGGTGATGGTGATTTTGTTTGGCGAATTGCAGTTGGTAATATATCTCGAAGATTGGAAATAACATGCATTACTTTATTTGTCACTCTTGCCGGGGCTGCTTATGTATTATGGGCAATATTCAACTCTTATAAGGTACCAAAGGAAAAGAAGCTAAAAGAAAATTGATAAAAACGCAACCACTGTCATTTAAACAAATCTGCTAGCAGATTGTTTTATATTTATCGTATTTACACTAAATACTTAAATTAGCAGATTTTGTACATAGAATAATTCATACTTGTGATATCTCGAGTCAACTCAAGCAATAAATAACATATGTTCTAAATAGTATATAATAAACTTATAATACTTTACAATAACTTGATAAACGGTTTTATACGAATACTGTACAAGTTTGTGTCAAAACTCTTTGACACAAATTAATCCTATAATCTCCTTAAATTATGTTTATAAACAGTAACACTTTCTCATTCACATTGCTGAAGTGTAAGAGGGTTGAGATGATTGCTCAATCAAGTACATTTTATTTTTTGAACTGATTTTTTGTTCATCTTTCGATCTTTTCTTCTTGCTTGGTATCTTTCAGTGATTCAGGAATGACATGCACTTCGGGGAAACCGTAGAGTCTGCTGTTCTTTTTACTAGATGCTGGATCATTCCAATGTTGTACTTTAACAGAGCCAAATAGCAAGAAAGCAAGAGCTCCAATAACGTAAATTCCTGCTGTTAAGAAGAAAATACTTCTCCACTGAGATACATTACTCTGCAAAAAAATAATTACACATTAAAGTTTCGTTTTAATCCTTGTTACAGACTACAGAAACTTGACGTAAAAGTGAATAATGAAATTTGCGTTTCTGACGACTACAGACGAATGCAGTCTAGAATTTCTAATTTTCTTCAAACGTCCACCTTCGTTGAGAAAAGCAATCGCAAACAAACTCACCGCATCTATTACAATGACGCCCTGAATGAGTGGCGCCAAAATACTGCAAATGTTCGCCGCGGCGTTAGTGAAGCCCATGAGCGGCCCGGCGAAGTTGGGACTGAGGTCCATGTGATTGGCGTGGTGGCCGCAGTAAATGCCAATATTACTGGCCACGGCGACGACGAGGATACCGACGGCCAGAAGTTTTTGCTCGCTGTCCACGAAGCCGAGGCCAGCGAGGGCAATAGCCGGCATGATCTCGCCAATGGTATTGCAGATCATTCGGGACGATCGAGTGGACAGCTTGTTCGTGCGGATGACCCAGTCCGAGGTGAAGCTCATTGGGAAACTCAGCAACCAAGCGGTCAGGTATGGCAGCGATGAGATCAGACCGTTCTGCAACAAGGATTAGTTGGTCTTTAATGTTTCAGTTTATTTGTGTTGACCCTAATTAAGCTTGTTAAAAAAATTTATTATCTGGAGATTGAAAAAATTTCGTAATAGATCTCAATTCTATGCAGTTTTCATTTTCTAGCTTGTTATCAAGAATTCTTAAAAATAAATTCGCAATTGAAATTGGTAAATAGCCTCTTAAAAACATCTAAATATAAAAAGAAATAAAAGGATAGCGCAAACGATTATAAAAAAAAAAAAACGCTCTTGTGGACGAGCGAGGTCCTCGACCGCGAGCGACGACTTGGCCGGTGAAGCTGCTTTGAAATGCACAGCACGCTGGTCAATCGAGCCTTCGAAATTCATATGAACGTTTCACGGACGATGAAAAATATTGAGAGAAGTTGAGAAGCTGCACACGCTTTACTTGATTCAATACCTTGATTACGTACAAGGACTGAAGGAGAATCCTTTTAGTAATATTAAGGCCGTACATAACTGATGTAAATAATAAGTGAAGAATACGATGACGCATAAATTAGAGGCGCGAGTAAGTAAGTAAATTTTATGTAAGAACGTTCGAAATTGAAGCTCGCGAAGGTAAAATTTTTGCCGAGATTAATTATAAATATATTTTATCGTTGAAATTACCCACAATTTTATTTTTAAAACATTGCTAAGGTATAAGTTGCGTAATAAAATATGATAAAAAACTGATATTTATTTACTTATTTAAATTAAATATCTATTGGACAACTGTAATTTGTCTTTTATGTTAATTAAACTATCTGTCAAGATATCATTAACTTTCTTAATTTTTCAATAATTTTAATTAATTTTAAAGCTACTAAAGTTTAAAAAAAACAAGCCGAACTTACATTAAAAAAAAACTTAATATGTTAGTATTATTAAACGTAAAAAACTAAAAAAAAATTAAACTTACGCTTTGAATGTCGTACTTAAGCACGCTCTTCATGTACGATGGTATTTTAGAAAGGAGCATCCAGAAGCCCCAAGCTTGCGTGCACTGAGTAACCAGCAGAGCCCAGACTGGAATCGACGTCAAGATTGATTTCCACGGGGTTGACATGGGCTAAAAATGAGAGTAAAGATTAACGTGTCATTTTACTTCGATCTCCATTTTATCGGCTCTTATTAACGCAAAAATTTACTGTTAATAGAAAATTGCAAGAAGTTCAATAAGTAAACAATTATCCGCAGTAAAAACTGGGAAATCGTTGCGAATCCGCACCAATGACACTATTTGCAAGAAAATCCTCAAAGAAACGTTGGTGAAACGTGGCACCTTCATTTTAATGAATCTCAAGCCGAAGCTTCTTGCGCCAGAGTCGCGACAAAAATTCGACTCGAATCTCTCACCTCGGTGGTCTCGACGACGCCGAGACTGCTCTCGATGTAGAGTTTCTCGTCGGCGGTGATCTTGGGGTGTTCGGCGGGCGATTCGCTGCCCAGGAACTGCCAGGCGACGGCCCAGACGAGGGAGACGGCGCCCCAGAAGTAGAAGCAGCTCGGCCAGCCGATGCTCGTGTCCGAGAGGAGGCCGGAGCTTTGCAGGGCGATCACGTTGCCGATCCAGCCGCCAGAGTAGACGAAGGTCGCTGGAAGGAAAATTGGTTTTGCAATTGTTACTCGATGATTCCCTCGTTGCGGGAATTAATATTATTTCATGCTGATTGGTAAAATTGAGCGGCTTCGGTTTCAAATTACGTAGTATTTTGTAATTGGCATTATTAATTAATGTACTTGGCTTCTTAATATATTTAAGTAATTGACAGTTACAGCAGTTTATTAATAAATTAAATTTCAAAATCAAATTAAGCGTAGCTTTTTTCAATTTTCCAAGTAACTTTTAAAACCCGTATTATAGCTTTCGCAATAATCGTATTAGACAATCCACCGAGCACGACAATAAATCATCTCCAAACCAGAAAAGACACCTACTGAATCTTCCTCTCTCCTGAAGCGGCACCCACTTGGCGAGCAGCGAGTGCAAAATCGGCGGCACGACGCCCTGGCAGAGCCCGGAGAAGACTCGGCAGGCGCAGACGAGCTCGAAGCCGCCGTAGCGCGCCGAGACGGGAATGACGAAGGTGGCGATCGCGCAGAGGCCCACGGCGATGCCCAGCATCCTCTGGGCGCCCCATCTCTGGGCCACCATTCCACCGGGGATGTGCGTCACCACGTAGCCCCAGAAGAACGAGCTGAGCATCAGGTTCTGCGTCTGCTCGTCCCACTCGTAGTGCTGAGGAAGAGGGAGAATTATTGTTGGTGCTTTTAGATTTTGGAAGTGTAATGGAGTATTTGGGATTACTTAATTCTGGTGAAAGCAATTGTTTGATTTTGTAAAAAGTTATAATTCGATTAAAATGCTGATGGCTTGTTGGGTCTGCTGTATGTAGTTTTGACGTTCTTTACCGAGAAAATTGTGTAATGAAATAATTTAAACAAAATTGTCGATTACTGTATCAACTTCTTGAAAACATTGAAAATTAAAAGAAAAAAGAACATGACAACAAAAATTTTCACATCGTGTCAAAGAAAGCTAAACTCCTCCGAGCAACCAAATGTACGCGATAATGAAGTTATGAATGCTTACCTGAGGAGTGTCCTTATCGTCCATAGCAACGACTGCGATGGACATGCACACCCTCATGGCATAACAACACAAGAAGCCGCCGAGCAGCAGCAAAGCCTGAACGTGCCGCGATCCGATGGCAGCTGCAAGGAAAACATTGTTCTCTGTAGTTTTTCTTAATTACTTGTCGCGAATCGTGACATTTCCCTCATTTTTCCGGGCCAGTTATCGCGAAAGCAGACACTGTTAATGTCGCGCGCAAAAGTTTTTTCAGACTCGCTTGGCGAGCGTCTTTTTTGGAATAACAAATTTCTTATCGCGCAAAGAAATGTTCATACGCGGGTAAATGGTTTCGATGTTAATAATCTAAAGCTAACATGTATTAGTAACGTCGACATTTTTTCGAAGCTATCTTTTCCAAAGCAAAATGTTTTAACACGTGTTTGATTAAAATTTTCCGCGCGCTTGACGCGTGTAGGATACTAGACAGCTTTGACTGGACTCTTTTTAGAAAGATTTATCTGTGTCTAAAAACTGTTTTCGTTTAATCTGTAATTGTAGGGTAAACAACGTCTGCATCCTCCGTGTGTACATTTTACTAAAAGAAAATCGGAGTTTGCGCTTTTTTATTAATAGATGAAGTGGATCAATCACTGCGCATTTAAAATCAACGAGCTGATTGTGTAAGAAACCCGGAAAAAATGTGTTTAGATAAAAAAAAAAAATCAGTAATACCCCGCAGGAATAATCGCCAGAACAAACATTATTAACTTATCAGCGCAACTAATAGAAGTTATCCGCGGGACGATCATTAATTTCTCGCTGCAGATTATCTTCGTATGGAATACCGAAAGGAATTTATCAAGATGGCTTTTCTTGTACGATAAAACTTTTTTGATGAAACGATTGTCATTCTCAATTGGATCGCGATTTTCTGAAGTACGAAAATTAATCAATACGTCATTGTGATTTACACCGTCTTACATTTTGAGATCCCTAACTAAAACCTAATTGAATAAGTTGTGACAAATTCCACAACCGAGCCTTATCACTTATCCAGCCTATCTAAAAAAAAAGAGTAAATTCCTCGTTCCCAGTCGCCCCAATCTCGTTCGATCGAAAGCCTATATTAGCGGAGCACCGCGGCCGTTCTTCTTTTCAACTGGCTTTTTTTTTTTGCAAAAGTCCATCGTGCATCGAACGCCATTGATCGGCGGCCTCGCGATCGAATAGAATGCACGAGTGCCCAATGGGTCAAGCGCGCCGAACGCCTCACACGCTTAAACGCCGACTCACACTATCTCGCGCGCGTTAATTTCCAGGTGAAGAACGCGGGGAATGCCGAACGATCGATAACATTTTCAACGAGCGGAGAAGACAAATAGAGGGAAAGAGAGAGATGCGCACTTGCTCTCTCTCTCTCTCTCTCTCTCTCGGCATTTTTCTCCGAGAGCGTTTATTTAATTGCATATAATATCACGTGCGCTCGCGTTTACGTTGGACGATGACACGCGAGCGGCTTATCGGCCCGCCTCGAAGGCAGGTGGAGGACTTTGATTTTTTTGTTTCTCGGTTTTTGGCTTCGCATGCTTTTCTTAGCGAAAGGAAACATGGCTTTACGTTTTAAAGAATCAAGCTTTTAAACAAAAGAACTACAGCTACAATAATAACTTTAAAGTCATACAGTGTTGAATTAACATTCAATTTTTTGTTGGGAAAACGGTAACGTTTTCAAAGGATAAAGTTTTTAAGATCCAATATCATGAAGTAATTAGTTGTCCATTTTAGAATTTACGTTTTTCGTTCTTTAATTTTTTAGCATATGAAATTTATAATTTATATTTACCGAATTTTGTTATTTACAGTTATTCAGACGTTTTTTATACAATTTAAAATTTTCAATATCTAATATTAGTTTTGTTTGTAACGACTAGTTACGTTTTTTAAATTTAAATGTGATAATGTTTTGTTAAAAAAAACTATTACATTTTTTTATCATTCATAAATTAATAACTGGAATTCTATTGACATCTTACATAAAAAATTTTAAACATAAACCTTAAGAATATTTCGAATGGTTATTTCATATGTATATTTCATATACAAATAGATTATTTATTTAACTTATGTAATTACAAAAACGATAAAAGGAGATTTGTGCTTGACAAATGAATTGATTTTTATATATTATTAATTATTCATTATTGATTAAAATCAAAGAGAGCAATCTCTTGATAGTTGAAATGAATTTTAGACGCGCACAAAAACAACCGTCCAGCAAAAAATGTCAAGAAAACACAAATACTTTTACCGTCTCATCAAATAAGTACTCCCATTCCATAAATCAACGACTGCATTCCTTTGCAATTAGTGCAAAACAATTATCAATTTTTTTTTTATCACTCCTCACAACGAAAGCGGCATTTCATCGCGTCACCTTATTCTCAATTTATAATCTCGGCGAATATATCAAAGTCAGCGAGTCGCGGTCGATTACTTCGTCCGATTCGCGCCGCCAACCCCATTTCCCCGCGACTCCGATCTCGTCCTCTTTACCCGCACCTCCGCTTCCTTAAAACCAACTCGCCGCTCCGGTGACTCAATGGTGTCTATTTCCGATTCTCATAGGCTATTCGTCCCGCGACGTACACACTCCGGGAATAAACAAGGCGCATAACAATCGCGCTCATGCTTTTCCATTTCCAGCGGCCGGCGGGCCTTTTCATTGCCGACCTCCGCGTTATATATATGCATATATATATATATACGTAATTGGCAGGAAGTTGGTACAAGCGCGCGAATGTGTGTACGTGTGATATCGCGCGCGAACTGAGAGCGTTTTTATGCGCGGCGCGCAGCTGCGGCCCTGGCGGATCTCACGATGGCGCGGATAAACACCGTCGAGGCGCGAGGGGGATAACAAAAAGCTCCTTTTCCTGATACGAAAGCACGCATTGTGTCGATCGGCGACGGATCTCGTGCCCGGTCACCTGCCGGGCGCGAGGAAGCGTCGGCGGTCGAAACGATCGCCTCGGTGTGTTGATCGGACGTAATATGTGTTGTTTGACGCATTGTCAGATAGCAGATGTGACATAATGGTATCGACGTTTTTTTGGGTCGGGCTTTACGTTTTGAAGGGCAGGCTCTGGTTTTGCGAGGTGATCGTTTTTCTTTACCGGCGTTTGCGTATACTTTTTGAAACATTCTTTTGTCGTTTGTAGATGAAATTTCAAGGAGGCCTTTCCCCTTGAGACCGGCATAAATTGATTATTTCGGTTCGAGGATGCAAAAAAATAATATTTGTGTAGTTTCGTAATAACGCGATTTTTGCTTTTCGATTCACAACGTGACTTAACTGTCCACGTGGTCAATCGTAAGCTCGAAGACGGTCGTGTTTATAATCAAAGAGACTACACGGCTTTGCGAAGTAGTCCAGCTCAATGTGTTTATGTACGATTGCAAAAATATTTTAAAGCGGGATCTTTTCCTAATCTAATTAGTTCATTCACTTGTTGTTGTTGAAGGAAAGTCAAAAATCACCGGATAAAAATTTATTGTGTAAAATTGGCAACGATACTCTGCACAAAACAAATAAAAATATTGTTCTTTTAAACACATCAGCTTTGCGCATTACGTTTTTATTGCGGCATATCCACATAATTGCACAATTTTTTCATTACTAAACTTTGAATGAAAAAAGTGAGTAAAGTGAAACAATTACACTAAAGTAATTTTCTGAACATCGTTTTATTTTCTCGTAGCCGATAAGAAGTTCAGAGAGAGAGATAAACTTGTAATAGTTTTTTGTACTTTTCCAAAAATAGTCATTCATTAAGAATTTAATTTTTCTGTGAATACTCGTTAAAATATTTTTCAATCCACATTATCTGCATATTGATTTAAAAAAAAGGACTCGAATAATTACTTTTTACTTTCAATGGGTATTTGTTACAATTATTTTGCATTCTTACGCGTATTATAAGTACATGTCATTGAACACGTAGATCTTTCCACCAATCTTCGAGCACATTTCGTTATAAAATAATAAGAATTTTCCTAAGATTTATTATTCTAAAAAAATTTTTAAGCAACTCAAGGTAATCAGACAACCGCCAATTAATCAAAGATCTCAAATCTCTTTTACAGATAAAACAGTAAATCAAATTTCTTCTCAATTAAATAATTTTCGACAGGAATCGGCACTAATAAATTATCTAAATCCCTAGGCAATAAAAATTGAGTAATAAATTTAAACATAAAAGTATTGTGTCAGCGATGTTGCGGTTGACACAACCAGAGTAAGAAAATGATACATTAAAAATGCTGAAATTACGTAAGGTAGACTAAAACTAATAATAATATTTAACGATATTAAATCATTCTCGCAACACAATCTCCACGTGTACACTAAACATAAAATTTTGCTATCTAAAACCAATTGCTGTATCAGTAATCGATCGTATTGATTTCCATGAAACGTTCGATCACTAAAATTCTAATTATTATAATTCATACGAATAACAGAATTTCAACAAGTTCTATGCGGCATCTTTGCACAAGGAAGCTGGATTTAATGCCCGCGACCGTTAATAATAAAGATTTGATTGGCAATTTTAACTCGCGTTTATTAATTATCACCCCGTATCACCCAGTCGTTAAGACATTTTACAGCTTGCAAATGCATAAATGACGCGAGTCGAAATAAACTTCCATCCGCAAATAGTTCGGTCACGTTTCCCAACATTTCCTCTCCCACCCCCGCGGTCCAAGAGTCGCGTCCACCCTCCGGCGCGCAAAAGCGAACACGTTACCTTTCGGCTTCGGCGGGGAAGTCTTCATGTTCTCCGCGATGGAGACCCTTCTCACGGTGTGCGTCATCCTTGCAGTCTTCTCGTCGAGTCAACCAGAAAGTAAACGGCGAAGATCAGCGGTGCAGTCCTCTCTCTCTCTCTCGAGAGCTCGAGCAGCGGCCCGCCGAATCGCTCTCTCGCCTCGGACTCGCGCTCGCGGCCGAGAGATAGCAAAGACACTTCGCCTCGCGCCGCCTGCTGCCTGCCGCCGCCGCGTGCTTTACGGAACCGCGCGCGGGGAGAGTAACGTGTCGGACTCGGGGATCCTTCGTTTTTATGCGCGCGCGGATCGGCGAGTCGAGCGAGCCGAGCCACGCGGAGGGGCCGCGGGGGGACGATCGGCCGCCGATCTAACGGCAAGCCGCGGGGCCTTTTGTCGAGTGTATCCGAATTCGCTCTTTTGTACGTAGGAGCGGCGGCCGAAGCACGCATGGACTCTTGTCATTCCGGCTGCGTCTGGATCGATCAATGACGGCGAATTTCTATTTTCGATTGTGCGCCTTTTTCGAGCTGTAATTATAGGCGCCGGGTGGCGGACGGGGGACACGCGGTTCGATTCGCGCGCAGCTACTTGTTGATCGATTGATTGAAAGCTACGGAATTATGTCGGAGGAACTGCACGGAGCTTTTCAGCGGCTTGAAAAACAGGAGGAATTATACTGCGAAATACGGCGAGGAAACGAAAACGAGCGAATTGCGCGCTAATTTTTTTTGGGATCGCAGGGGTGAATCGGTAGTTCCTACTTTTGTCGGAAGTTGAACAACTCAGCCTCGTGTTCCTTTAATGAATATAATTAAGTTTATTATAAATGCATTATTTAACAGAAACGCGCTACTTTCAAAAGTATGCCTAGTATTAGCAGTTTGGTTATTCTTTTAATCTCTGTATATATACACATTGTGTAAGTTATTGGAATAAAATGACACAAATTTCGTAAAAGAAAAATTATGTATGACATCCAACAATGTGTGATATTCTTATCAATTCCAAAATATTTACGAAATACCTGCAGCCTTTGTAATGCTCGTGCTCTTTTCTAAAAAGAAAATAGATTAAATAACTTTCTTAAAAAATATTAAAGGAAATATAAAATAAGTTAAATTATATTCAAAACTAACTTTAACCAGCAACGTTGCAAATTGGATTTAATTAAATTTTACGGTTTTATTGTACAAGTTTTATAAATTCCTTTTTCACATAAGAATATAATCTACTTGGCAAATAAATCCTGCTGAACATTCCATTGATATCGCAAGAAAATTTGATCAGTCATTTTGTTTGACAGCGTAAATAAAGTAGACCAGTGAGCTCCAAGGCAACTACTACCTGGAGATTCGAAGATGTAAAGTGGCAAGATTTTCAAATTCTATGTGCAATCGTAAAAAACCAAATATGGTGTTCGATAAATTTTGTTTCAACTACCTTGCACAAAGGAGATGCTTTATTATCAAAAACAAAGACATGAGTTATTTTGAAATTTATAGATTTATTCAAACTGAAGTTCCCTGTGAATGGATTTCGGAACTGTAATTGTCAGTTAATAGTTAACAAGATAAAACAGTATCTATTGTTGTATTTAAGCCGACAAGTTTAATAATAAAATTGTTAATATCATTTTGTATTAGGGAATAGGAATTAGCATAATGAGAAACTACATTTCCACTTCTTACTTTCTAAAAATAAATTATTTTAATTTATTCATTTTAATTAATTAATGAATATTTAATTTAAAATTTGATGTTATAAATAACCAGCGCTAATTTATTTGTTATTAAATTTGGTTAATGTAGTCTTTTAATTAGTAATAATTGCAGAAAAGAAACTAACTTTATAATCATCTTACTTGAAATTCTTATTTTCAATTAAATTATTTATTCAACTTACATCTTTAAAGTTATTTTATTTGTTTAACGAGAAAAGTTACTAGCAGCAATTATTTTTATATTATCTGCATAATTGTCGATTCTTAAATGCAAGAAGTACTGCTAGTTGTTGAAGAATTCTTAATTCAAAGCTGAAATATGTCTTTACAAAAGAAAAAAAAAATAACTTTTACTCTTACGTACATCAGTGATTCGCGCATAAACTTTAAAATGCCAGTTTGTCTTTTTACGATATTAGCCTTGATCGTTTTACCACAGGCTGTAACATTTCTAAGAACGCTTCAATGTCTTATTTTTCCAATACTCAATATACACAAAACAACAATATTTCCTCAAGACAATTGCTGTAAAATAATTGAAATCGAATGCGAAGAAGCCCTTCAACAATGCAACTATAATCCGTGCAGGCCAACACGCGTACGACGCGCATATAAATTTCGGCGCCTCCGCGCCGCCGCTTCCTTCCCCATGCGATTCAGCGATCGTCAAATAAAACAAGGAGCGCGCGAATTCGATTATATAGGAGCAGGCGCGACGTGCGCAGAATTCTCACGCATTTCCGAGATTCGGTCGCTAGGCGGCAGAGGCGCTCATTTTTAAACCCGTGCCCGACAAGTCTGACATTTATTATTTACTGTTCCGCCGGACATTTATCGGTCCTCCAGTTGAGGTTTCCCTGCGATTACGAGCTTTTTTAAATATATGGGCTCCGCGATTTTCTCGTTTACTGCGACGTTACTCTCTGAAAAATCGTCGCGAGTCTCACCTTGGGCTATCGGGGATCCGATTTTCGAGGCTTCTTCGCCTCGTTCACGTGCAGTTTTGATGTACGGAAAAGGGTCAAGGCCAGTGGAGGCCAAGAATTCGGGGGCATTTTTCGTCGGAACTTTTAAGAGTGACTTACCTGAAGTACATCCGTTGAAAGATATTGATTTTTAATTTGTTTTGCGATCGTTGAGTTATCTGCAGGTTTATGGCTGTTTGGTGATGAGGGCCATAAATCTTAGCTCCTTTGTTGCGATTATGATAGAAGTGAAATGAAAAACACTTGAGGGCTTTTCGACTCCTTGGATTCGATGGATGGATAAATTAATTGCAATATTTATTACCGTGATGATACAGATTTTGCTGTATGATTTATTTATCTAAATATGTTTAATCTCTTAATTTACTACCATAATTCATTAAATTTTGAATTGCAATTCATTCATAAAAAATGTGTTTAATTGTAATAATTGTGCAATGTTGTGAATAAGTTATTAAAACGATCTCGAGTCGAACCAATCATCAATGAAAATCAAGAAAGGGGTATACAATCTTTACGATGCCACTCTGCTTGTCATACATAATGTTATACAATGTTTAAATTTGCATGAAATTTAATTATAAGCTGTGTGTCAGAGAAAGTATAAAATTTCGTTAATAAAAACGAATTAAATTAATAAAAATGTACATAAAAAGCGTTTCCTTTACTTTTGTTAAATTTGTAAATAATACTGAACTAAAGAAATAATATTGTAAAGATGGAAAAATGGATGGGTATATCTTTCATTATCAGAAAGAAAGTAGGTTAAATCGTCTGTATTATTAAAGATACGATCAATTATATGCACAATTGTTTTTTGCCATCTCGTTTGCCAACAAAATTTTAATCCCCGCAAAAATATAAAGGAAGATACCAGTTTACTCTCTTTCCAATAAAGTTCAAAATTAAAAATGAATTGATTTTAAGATAAAATTTTACCAGGTTTTACTAATAATGCAAAATCACGCAAATAAGATAGCTTAATTGGAAAATAAAAATGGTTTTGTTTGCACGTGAAGCCTAATAAATATAATACGTCTTTGTCGCACCATTTTTAAATTAAAGGATCAAAACATAAGTAACGTCCGTGAAAACATTTTTAATTGCTTTGCCTTATCGTCAAGTTTCTTGCGGTCAAGTCATTCGCGTGAATTCCTGAGACTGATAAAGTCATTTTAATCAGAATCAGCCCGACAACCTTAGGTATTAAAGGGTTTATAAGTAATCTTTTGTGACGTTGATCATTAAACTCGATAGATGCACGGGATTTTTGACTGGATTTCGTTATGTTCGAACTGAGTAGAAACGAAATAGTCTGGCCAGGGGAGTCTCGCGATAGAAGCCGCGTGCATTCGGCCTAACGCTCGATTTTTCAAAAGTTATGAGCAACTCTTTTACCGAAAAGCTAAAAAATTCAAAAAATCGAACGCACGCGGCTTCTTTCATATTTTAAAATTAGAAAACATATCCAAAAGTTCGAACAAAATCCGTGATCCAAACAAGTGAGACTCTCCTGGTGAGTAATGTCTCCCAATGAAAATATCCATTCACGACTTTTTACGCGCTCATCAATTTAGAGATTCGAAAATTTCGATCACAAACTTGAAGGTTTAATTCGATCGTATTGCAATGCATTTTGACGTAATTTATAATTTATTAAAAATAAATTCCTACAACTTGTTTCATATTTTTACATAAGAAATATTCTCAAAATTACAAAAAAATCTGTTAGGTAGGTTATAATTATATTATAAAAAATAAAATTACATTTAATCTTATGAAATTAATCTGTACATGATTCGTAAAAATTGCGTAGCATTTTTACGAGATTTATTTGACCTAGAATGGAATTTTTTACCACATTTTAGTATAAAATGTATAATGTTGCTTTCTAAACAATTAATATTAACCAATTAATATTAATTTTCGAATATAAAAACAATAAAAAATTATTGTTTACTAATAACAATTCGTTTAAACACATTGGAACATCTTCAAAGCAGATTCATAAAAACTTTGCGGTCGTTTTCTACAGACATATTTTGATTAAGAAGAAACTAACTTTTGCAATCCTAATAGCAGATCATAAAAATTAATAATATCATCAATGTTAGCAAGGAGTTTTTATGTCTTCTTCGTCACATATTGGTTCAGGAATTGCCATTGAAGTTGGTTCACCACCTATGGAAATCACAGAAACTCGAGGGAATCGCGATACATTCGTTCCGCCTTCTGGATTATTCCACCACACAATTTCGGCTTTACCAAAAATGATGAAGACTAGATTTGTTGAAAAATATAAAGCGGCTGTAATTGCAAAAACAATTGTCCACGTACTAGGATCATTCTGAAAAAACAAATAAATTAATAAATTACATTTTCTTTTCATAAATTTATTAATGGATGATGATTATTATTAAACAATAATAGATGACCTACCCCTTCTTTGGTTATAGCACCACAGGCCAAAGGTGCAAGAATTCCAACGACATTGGCCAGAAAATTGGTAATTGACATAAGAGTTCCAGCGAAATTGGGACTTAAATCAATGTGGTTAATTTGAAATCCGCAAGTGATGCCGGAATTTAAGGAAACTGCTAGTACGAGAATCGCCACGATAATAGTTGGATCTTCGGTCTTAACCAGACATAAAGCAACCATAGCCATACCCGGTCCCCACATTCCTATAGTATTGCAAACTTTGCGCGTTATTGCAGTTGATACTCCTTTGCGTGTAGCAAAGTCGGCAAAGTAACTCATAGGTAAAGCTAATAAAATCATGCCGAGATAAGGAAGTGCTGAAATGGATCCACTCTGCAAAAAATATAGAAAATATTAAAATAAAATAATCTTTGTATACTAACATTTTTAAAAACGACCAATGGAAATAAGCATTCCGGTATGAAATTAGCTATTGATGTATTTCGTGAAAAAAGGTCCGTATTTTTTCTTTTTTCAATATCAATACACTCCTCCTTCTAGATGGTACCGTCGTTTTCTCTTTTTACTTTCATTTATGGTTTACTGGAGTAAAAAAGATACAACGCGGCATTATTGAGAGGGAGGAGTGTATATTGGCTTATCTTAAAAAATAGCTTCTTTCATCCCATGTCGGTTCTGTATGAAACTCAAGTACAGTAAAATATACAATGACAACAAACCTTTGATGTGTCAAATTTCAAAATATCTTTCATGTAAGTAGGCATTTCCGTAAGTAATGTATAAAAACCCCAGTTATGGCCACAATGTGCAATCGCTATAGCCCACATTGGCACCGACGTTAGTATATTTTTCCAAGGAACTTTCAGCGCCTTAAATATAAAGATATTTAATATTCCATCTTATAAAACAAATTTACTGATTCACTCGAAAAGAACGATATTTTATTAATATTTTTTTCTTACCTGCATAGAATTATTAGGTTTGTTTATTTTTCCTAGACTTCCTTCAATGTAACGTACTTCGTTCTGGCAAATTCGTGGATGAGAGGATGGATGATCGGCTCCCGTCCAATAAAATACGATACTCCATAGAATGCCTAATGCACCAAATAAATAGAAAATACTTGGCCAACCAATGCTTGAAACAGCAAGGGCTCCCGAAATAGGCATCGTTATTACAGTTGCAAATTGTGATCCATTCATTACGAAAGAACCTAAAATTCAACAATTTTTATCATTATCAACTCTTCTGAAGCTTATGAGTTTCTTTTCCATTTGAAAGCAAATCGTAAATTTTTATTTGTATACTTTTTTAATTCAAAGAAGATATTATAGTATATATATATTTTGACTCCTTCATTTTAACGCGCATAAATAAATTGATAAATTTTCTAAACTTGCCAATCCTTCCTCTTTCCAATGGAGGAACCCATCGAGACAGTAATGTCTGCACGCAAGGAAGCAAGGAGCCTTGACACAGTCCCATCAGTATTCTGCAGCAGATCACAGGTATAGGACCGTAATCAGCCAAAAGGGGCATAAATAAGTTAATGACTGAGCTGAGAAGTACACCGAACATCAACAGTTTACGGGCGCTGATTCTTGTATTTGCCAGGTAGCCACTTGGTACTTGAGTAATTACATAGCCCCAAAAGAACGAACTCAAAATTATTCCGCTTGTTGCATTGTCCCAATCATATTCCTGAAATAAGTGAAACATTAGTATAGTTTTATACCATTTGCTTTTTTTTAAGGATTATTTTTTATAGGAAAACATTAGACACAGAAAAGATATTAACATATTTGCAAAATTTTAAAGTATTTTTAAAGATTTAGTAAATAATCGCTTTCTTATCAATGAATAAAACGTTATAAAATCTTGATTATGAAAATGAATTAATGTAAAATCATGATGACGCACAAGGATACTAATAATGCGGAATAACAAAATGTTTTTTTAAGTACATCTTTACATAATAGTTCTTTCGACAAATAACTATAGTTTGAGAAATATTACTAGTTTTTGAAAAATGTAATTACTCGTATCTTAAAAAAAAACCTAGAAGAAAGATAAAACTATAAACTACGTAATAATATAATCTTTCAACAAGTTCAGAGATTGATTATCTATATAATTGAAAGGCCATCAATGTATAAAACGTAATTCTTTACAAACTAATTAGTTCGTGATATCAGAAATTCCAACAAAAAATAATCGAGATAAATCTTAAACTGTAATAGATCATTCGAAATAAATACATCGAATGGAATGTTAATATTGAGAATATGCTTAATACTTCAGAATCTAATTTATGGTGTGAAAGTCAGTCTGATAACTACTTTAGGGTAATAAAATATAACAGATTAAGATTTATTAAGAACAAGTGTTTATATTACATTAATTCTAGAGTAACGTATTGTTACGAAATGAAAATAAATAAATAAATAAATAAATAACCAACGTAATTTTACGTACAGGAAAATTAGGATTTGCAGACTTTTTATTCCTCATTGCAACAATAGCTACCGACATGCAAACTCTTAGCCCATAAGACATCGTGATTCCTAAAAAGAGCAGCAAAGCCTGCACATGTCTCGTGCCAAATTTATCTGCAAAAATAAAAGATTCATTGATATTCACAGCAAAATACATTATTTCCTTGAAAAAAGCTTTCGAATCACTCATAAGTTATTTTTAACTTAAAAATGGATTGCTATTTTTAACTTAAAAATGGATTTGAAAATTATCTACTTTTATGTAATGGAAATAAAAAAAAAAATTTTTAATTATTCTAAATTTAAGTGAAAAATAATGATTTTAATACTATACTCAAAAGGGTAATTTTCTCGGTGGTTAATGGATTAAATTAAGTAAAAAGAAATAATCAGATTCTGTCAAATCTAAGATGATTTACTCTGCACATTACATAATTTGTTAAATAGAATTATATAGCGAATATTAGTTAATATGAACTAAAGACGCTATTAATAAATTGGTATTTTTGTTAATTGTAATAGTAGGGTCTCACAAATATTTTCACAATAATAAACATAATAAACAATTACTTGGCGGAGTGTGTTGATCCATTATGTTATCGGCCATTTTACTTTTGATGTCTTCAAAACTTTTCAAAACATAATTTTTTTCACACTACAAGAAAGCGCTCTTAGTTCTTTACCGTCTGACCGACACCATGATTCTCGTAACATTCATCTGTGGAAACTGAAAGTCAAGTTATTGTTATCAATTCAGTCAATTTAATCTGTGACAAGAGTATGTCGACGGTGCTACTTTTCGTACGGAGTGTTGATATGTTATCAAACATAATTGGATTGCATTTACATTGTAAATAATATAAGCAATAAATTATTTTAAATGTGATTCTAAACCAGCTTATCAAGATTACTTACAATTATAATATTTTATTTCAAATACCTCTTATCTAAATAATTATCTGAATAATTAAAATTTAATTTTTTGAATTAAATTTTTTTTTTGTATGACTTAATATACATTATTCTACATCACGTAAATAATTAGACATAATATTTAATTGTATAAAGTTTCTTATCAGATTTGGTAAGGTGCGTTTTATGCACATAAGAATCGTACACGTAAACATTGTACACAATTTAACATTGGTGAAATTTATATATAGATATATTAGGCCGTGTTAAATTGTGTACAATTAATATGTGTATGATTTTTATGTGTATGAAACGCACCCTACCTCAGATTTTATGACCAAACGTAAAATCAAGTTGAACAATTTGACGAAAAATTCATTTGAAAGTTAAAAAGGAGCATTCAATACATATTATTTAACAAAATATTAATAGTACTTTTCGATCCAAGTACGAAAAAGTTAATTCTTGGAAGAGCGTGAGTTTAGCGCGCGAGCGAAGCAAGGGTGATAATCACAATTTTTCGAGAGTCATTTTTTACACGCGTATCGAACAGTACTTTGTGATACGAAGACAGAAAACGTCAATTTATCGCACGGAAGCCTAAATTGGAAAGCTTCATTTAAGATATTGTATTGCAAATTAAAATCAACTAACATTAAATCCAAATGGAATAAACGGCCAGGAAAAGTATCATATATTAGAAAATTTATAATTTCCATACCTCCTTTTTGTAATTATAGCACCGTAATCCATCAGAAAATTGGTAATCTGCATAAGAAGTCCAGCAAAACTACGACTCAAGTTCATGTGAGTAATTCGAAAATCCACAGAAGATACCACAGTTCAATGAGACTGACCTTATTAGAATAGCTAAATCGGTAGCAGAATCACTCGTCTTGATAACGCAGTGTGCAACAATAACGATCCCGGGCTCCGTGTATGTTAATACTGTAAGTAATGTTCTTACAGTATTAAACATTTTACCTATAAACTCGGTAGATAAATCCTTGCGAAGTAAGAAGTCTGCAAAATACTCAGTATTTTGTTAACTTTTTTTATATTAATTTTTCCTAACTTCATTTTATTAGGTTATTTTGAAAATTATAAAAATCTCCAAACACACCAATTCGTTCCCTTTTCATCAGAGGAACCCATCATAAAGGCAGCAATCGCGAGACAGAATAAGTTACAAAGCTGTACTGTAAGCTGTTGTAATTGTAGATATTCAGCAATCATCATTATATCTCTATGAAGATACATCTCAAATTTGCGCCTCAACTTTGTCAAATAAAACAAATATAAGATTTGTGAACAAACTGATAAAAACTGATATGTATAACAAATAATTTTCCACTAATCAACTTTTGTCTGAAACACAACATGCACATGTTTCAATTTTTGTTTATTTTGAATAGATAATACATTTTTTATTTACTAAGCAAACTTGTAAACTGGACGTGGTATTGCTTATTTTTGCAATAACAGCATCAAGTAGTTAAATTTAATTTTGAATCGTCAGACAATAGCTTCCGGTGAAAAATACATATTTATTTTTTGTTTCTATCTGTATAATTAAGAGTTACAAAAGTTTATGTTAGATATCTCAATTTCATTTGTATTATGTGCTACTTGCACCAGACATAAAATGTAAATTTCCTACCTATCTTAGATCCAAGCACTTGTATACTCTTCTATATTCTTATATTAGTATACTCAAGAAGACTTAAATTCCATAATATTATTTGAAGAAAAAATTGAGAACTAAGCCATCCAATAATATTTGTACATTGTTTATTTATTTAGTATTATTTATTTTTACAGAAATGAATAAACTATAACATAAATATAATAACACAATAATAACACTTAAAAATTAAATTAATCTTGTTTACAAATAACAAAATATTAAACGTAAGGCTACTTTAATGATATAACTTTAATGTTTTATATACTAATTTACATGTGCAAGAAGTGAGTTATTATCTTCTAAAATAGCTTAAAAATATTATTAACAGCAATACTTTTATCAGTTGTCTTCATTTAACTTTACGAATTTGGCCCAAACTCCACCCTTCATGTATGTTAAAAACGGAGCCGATGGTTCCAATTGAAACGGCAATTGATTCTTAGTTGAGGGTTCTAATGAAAATTTAGTCAACAAAGTTATTGCTGCTAGTTTCATTATTATAAGCGCCAGTCGCATACCAACACACATTCTTGGTCCATCTCCAAACGGTAAAAATGCATATTTGGTGTTGTTACTCTGATTTTCTGCACTGAACCTTTCAGGGTCATAAACTTCTGGATTAGGCCAATATTGAGGATCATTATGTAAACTTGCTATTGGAATAAAAACCGGAGTTCCAGCTCGAACTTGGCATTTTAAACCATCCGATCCTTCGAGTGTGATATCTTGAGTACATTCTTTCATTAACGAGCCAAACGGTGGTGTTAAACGTATGGACTCCAATATTACTTGTTCAAGGTAATTCATGTTTTTAAGAATTTCGTAGGTGAGAACGCCGCCATTAGCTTGCAGTGTAGACACTATATGTTTTCGCAATTTTTCTTGAATATTTTTGTTTTTGGAAAGGTGATAGAATAAGAAAGTCAACACTGTGCTAGACGTTTCATAAACATCAGCATAAAAAATGACCATATCAGCCGCAACACTATCAATATCAATTTCCGGATTCGATTCCAAGGCGAATTGCAAGAAATCGTTTGGCGCGACATTTGCTTGCTTTCTTTGCTTAATTATGACAGACAAATTTTCCCGAAAATAATTATCGGCCTTAGTTGGTGTAAACTTAAATTGAAAAAAATCACCTACAGACGGTACGAAAAAAATAAGAGATTGTTTAATGCCGTTTAAAAACGTTGGCTCAAATAAGGTTTTCGCAACTCTCGTGAAGGATAACCGATCTGGATTGTCTTGAAAGCTCTGACCTTCAATACCGAATGCACAGTTTGCTACCACTTCACCGGTGTACTTAATAAAAAACTCTTTTAATTCACATTCCGAAACGCCATTGTTTTCGTTAATTTTTCGTTCTGTATAAGCACTTAACTTAGACGACACTTCTTGAATGATGATAAACAGGTAACTTAATTTTTTTCCTGAAAGATGACTAATTGCTCGAACTCGATACTTCTTCCACTTCTCTACATCCCTTACAAAGAAAGGGTTTTTAGACATAATAGGATCGACTTTTTCATTAATATGCAAAAAGTTACAACTGAAGCTCGCAAAATTGGTTTGTAGAATATTTTTCACCAATTCGGGATCTCGCACAATTAGACCCGGCGTTTGAAGGAAATGGAACCCAATTACACTGCTTCTCGTAGAGTTGTACCATTTCATTATCAAAGCATTTAGGTTCTCTTTAAAAAGAAGTACCCAGAGCATGTGACCCACTCCAGGAAGTGGGTCAGGAACCGACGGTACATTTCGTTTCGTCCACGTATTATGTGTTCGCGAGAAGTACCAGTAGGAAATTACGAAAATTATCACTGATATAAGCAGCCCGCTAAAGAGATCCATCTCCGTAAGTTAAAAACTCCAGCAGAACTGCATTGAATTGACTGTACTGATGTTTAAATAAGAAGTTGACGCAGCACCGAGTGAGATTTATAACGCTGACGTAGGCCTGTGCGAGCGCAGCTCCTCTTGCGGATCGGCGAATCTACGCAGTAGTTTGCAGAGTAGTTTGCATACGCGGGTAATATCCAGCCTTTTAAATTTAATAATCGTGCCGAACCTTGATGCAAGCACGTTTATAGCTATAAAGCAATTGAAGTGATAAATGATCATGTTATTCTGCGAAACCTTGTCGGTGCGACAAGGGTGTTTATAAAAATTTCAATTCTAAATATTGATCACAAATCTATAGTTATAAGTTTGTATACAATCAGTGATAATTTTAGTTGAAAACAAATTATTTCGTACTCAATCAAATTGAGCAATATTGTTAATTAAGAGCAGTGAAATCTTTTACTAATTTAAAAAAAAAACATTAATTTACGAGTTAATTAGAATATTATTTTTATACATACATATATACTTGTAATTACATTAAAATTATAGCTGAGTGTACAAGTGTTTTAAAACCAGAAATAATATTTTTAATTTTCAGTTTATCGCTAACTCAAGTGTTTTCCTGCAATATTAGGTAAAAAAAAAAATTTCATCATTTTATTCATCATCAATTTAACACAGAGGCAATATTTATTTGCTTTTGCGACATTTATCTGATTTTACAAATCTTGCCCACAGTCCACCCTTGATGTACATTAAAAACGATTCGGGATTCAGCTCAAGAGGTAATTTAGTTGTCGCCGAAGGTTCCACCGAGTATTTCGTCAACAAAGCTATGGTCCCCAATTTCACGACCATAAGGCCCAATCGCATACCGAGGCACATTCTCGGCCCTTCTCCAAACGGTAAAAACGTGAATTTGTTGTGGCTGCTATGATTTTCCGGGTTAAATCTATCGGGATCGAACTCTTCTGGATTAGGCCAATGCTGAGCGTCCCTATGCAAAGCCATTATTGGAACAAAAACCGGAGTCCCGGCTGGGACGTGACACTTCAGACCATCGGATCCCTCGAGTGTGATGTCATTGGTGCATAATTTCATTAACGAACCCAAAGCAGGTGAAAAACGCATGGATTCAAATATTACCTGTTCCAGGTAATTCATATTTTTGAGAGATTCGTATGTTACTGAACCGTCGGTGGCCTCCAACGAGGAAAATATATCGTCCCGCAGTTTATCTTGTACACTCTTGTTTTTCGAAAGATGATAAAATACAGCAGCCAAGGTTGCGCTGGACGTTTCGTAAACATCGGTGAAAAAAGTTATGGCATCAGAAACAATACTCTCGATGTCAGTTTCCGGATTTGCATCCAAGATGAATTGCAAGAAATCATTTGGAGCTATATCAGCTTGTTTTCTTTGCTTAATCGCGGCCGACAAGTTTTCCTTAAAATAGTTTTCTGCCCTGGTTGTTGAGAATTTGAACTGGAATAAATTTCCAATACTCGGTAAATAAAATATCACCGATTGTTTGAGGCCATTAAGTAGTGTAGGTTGAAATAGTGTTTTTGAAATTATTGTAAAAGCGAAGCGATCTGGATTATCTTCAAAACTCTGACCTTCGATCGCGAATGCAGCATTTGCTACTATTTCACCAGTGTATCTAGAGAAAAAATCTTTCAATTCGCATTCTAAAGTACCACCTGTTTCATTAATTTTTCTTTCTGCATAAGCACCCAGCTGTCCACATACTTGTTGAATAATAACAAAAAGGTAACTTAGTTTTTTACCCGAAAGCTGATTTAATGCACGAGCTCTTGCTTCCTTCCATTTGCTAACGTCTCTCGTGAAAAATGGATTTTTTGTCAAGATAGGATCGGCTTTCTCATTGAGTTGCAAAAAATTACTGCTAAAGCTTGAAAAATTTGTCAGTAGAACACTTTTCACCAATTCTGGATCTCGAACAATTAAAGCGGGCCTTTGAAGAAAGTGAAATCCAATTACACTGGCATTTGTAGACTTGTACAACTTCGTAATTAGAGAACTCAAATGTTCTTTTAAAGTTATTACTGGAAGCACGTGTCCGAAACCAATAATGGGATTAGGAGCAGATGGCACATTCTGATTTGTCCAATAGTTGAAGTTCCGTGTAAAATACCAGTATGTAAGTATTAACACTAAAATTGTTATGAGAAGCAAGTTAAAGATATCCATCTCGTCTTCTCGCAACGAGGAAACTAACTAAGAACTAACAACAAGGAAACTCAGGCAGGTATCACGAAAGTTCAAATAGATTGACGTTTAGTCTTTATACAATGTTGATTCTGGGTTTATTAATCTTATCTAAATGACTGCGCACTCCAGAAAATGTATAAAATTTGTTTTTTAAGGATTTAATTTCAATTTTAGCTTCAAATATTGAATGAAATGTGTACAATTCAAATATATATCTTAATAAAATACTCAACGTATGAATAATCTTGTAAATATATAAAGTTGTAAAGATTGTTAACATTGGTCTTAAAAATTATTTTTGAAGTTGATATATATTTATATTTAATTACCAGAATTTAAAATTTCAATAGTTCCTAATATATTGCATCCTTTTTTAATTATTATGTATCATTCACGTGCCGTGAAATCCTAATTTAAATTAGTTTCTTTAGCATTAGAAACAATATTTTTAACTTTTATTTTTGATGATTGTTAGATAGATTGTTCAGCTGTTAAAATATTTAAAAAAATCTATATAGATGATCTTAATTAAAATTAACAAGCTCAGTGAATAGTCTCAGGTTAAGGTCAGACATGCAGGTTTTTTGTCAATAACTTAATCGTATAGGTATATATTCATGAAGTGATAAAGTCTTACAACAATACAATTTTTTGAATAAGTCGCGTTTACGAAGAAGGTATTTTTTTCCTTAATTTAATTCACAGAAATAAATGAAAATCAATTATTTATTAATATCTTTTGATATTTCATACGATAAACTTTAAGGAAATACGTAAATATAAATGTAAAAATAAATACATAATTACCATTTTTATCTGAATTTACTCGATTAAATTATTTTAGGCTCGTCGTTCTTATTGAAAACTTTGTGCCCGATTGTAGTCGGAGCTGAAAAGTGGCGAATAGTGTGCAAGTAAGAAACTGATGAAGAATGTTTATTGCTGTGCTTATTGTGACGTTAAACTGTACAATTTAAACATTTTATTTAATTTTAGCTATCAACAGAAATATTCTTAAAACTAGGTTTCTCGTGAAAAAATTTAAAAACGGATTTATAAAAATATTTACTTTATTTTTTCACACATATCTTTTAACTTATACATACATTTTAATATATATACTTTTTCGATCTTTCTTTTTATCCGTTTGAATTAATTACCGTTCAGGTTTTTCAAAAATATAATATGTACATGTGTTTTACACATTTTCGTTAGTATGAACTAAGAAGTGCATAATTAAAATTTAAATGAATAAATTAAAGCCGAACAAGCTTGAAGTATTGTCGAGTATTAATTTTGTTGCAGACGCACAAGATAAGGCAGGATTGTCATTATCAATTAAAATCGTTGAAAGACGTAAATTAATAAAAATCTAATCTCTATTCGATTTGAACTAAGTACTAGATTTCGGAGGGAACAAAATTAAACTATTAAAGTATACAATTGTATAAGCGGCATGCGAAGTTAAGAGAATAAACCGCTGCTAATTGAATTGACAGAATGCTAGCTCAAAGAGAATACTAATTTCTGGTTTTAAAGACATATTTCTATGTCTATGAAAACCGATGACAACTGGATTGACAAAATGTTTTGTCAAAGATAATTTTTTATTCATTATTCGAGTCCAACCTACGCATTATCAAAATCATGGCTACTCTCCATTGATGGCTACATTTCATGTCGGTCCCTGATCTTCATAAATGTTATGTCCCTATTTATGTTCAAAATGCTGAACGATTACAATGGGTCTAACAATATCAAACACTTATTCACCATTAGAGAGCATTCATGCAGTTTACTTAGACGATTTGGAAATAAGCTAGTGACATTTTTTTCGAAAGAATTCTGTAAATATCCACAATACACATTCTGAAAAATTTTGATGACTGTGCCGTTAAAAATAAGGAGCTGAAATTCTGTTAAATATAATGTTAACTATTTAGCTCCAAAATCTAATTATTTTTATTTTCGGTCATAACTGAGATATTCACAAAATGTCAGCATAATATATGCACGCGCTTATATATGACTGCGACACGCACAAATTTGTATAATACATTCTCAAGAACATAGATATTTTTTAAAAGCATCTCTAACAAAGAAAAAAATCATCGAAAACTTTTATTTATTTTTCAAATTATATCATCAAAGTTTTATAGGAACCCATATTCAAGAATTTTTATTGTACAGAGTATTACGAATATATCTATGCATTAAAATACATTGCGATTGTGATATAATCGAATTGAACCTTTGCAGTTACGAATGACATTTTCGTTATTCATGTATTGTTCATTTTCATCAATATTTTAATTTTTGAAAACAACAAATATATCACGTCTTCCAACTCTAGTGAATCTAAATATACATTTAAGAATGAAGATCATCAGTTTTTAAAATCCTACATCTCCAGAACTAAATTATTAGATTAAATTATATTTATTGCATTGAACAATGGTATCAGAATTTTTTGTTTAGGATTTTGCTATATCCCATGATATATTTTCGACATACAATTTCGGAGCACTCTGTACAATATAAATTAATGGAGACGCAAAGGAGTACAATTACAATATACAAATAAGTCGAAGTTAAAAAACCAGTGGCGGTCTTGCGTTGACGCACTAAGAAAAATGTAGTAGTAAAATTTATATTATTTTAGAAAAAATTACTACAATCTAAATTATACTAAATTTTACTACAAAATTTTTTCAATACGGAGAGGTTGACTCACAAATCAACAACCATGATTCTTATTAAAAAATCGCAAACTTAAAATCGTAATAAAAGCTTTCTCTTTGAGAAAGCAAAATATAATAAAATACTATTTAATACGAAATAATTGCATAGCTTAATATCACGCTGCAAATTATGCTTCTTTCGTTAGACAAAAATTATTGTCATGGGTGGGAATAAACTTCTTTTAATGCGGTCGACGATCTGCCCAACATTGCGAACAATAGTAATTATTTTCTTGCGAACCAAAAAACTTACAGTCTTGTGTACGACAATGCTTATTTAAATCCTATAAAATATTTTAATTATATGTAATTGTTTACAATATTATTTTTTTAATGTTAAAAATGTATACTTACAGAATCTTTATTGCTCCATGATTCAGCTTTAGGCTCTTCGGGTAATACTTGATCATTGTAAAAGGTAGAACTAAAAATTACAGATTAAAATCGTTAAAAATTAGAAAATTGTATTTAACGCGTATAAGTGTTGAAACATATTTTAAAGGAGATTATTTAAAATTAACAAAAATAAATTTAGATTTTCCAAAATTTTTAAGTATAGGAATAAAAGTTAATAATAAAAATTATAAAAAAGCTTACTTTGAAAGGTAAAGTGTTCGATCTTTATTTGGGTTTGACGGTGGAAGTTTACTAACACTTGCATGACTGTTGCTGTCGCTTACAGCTTAAAACTTTGATTTTCCGGCTCCATAATTCATTTCACTAACAGGATTATTGCTTTGGTGATCTTGCAGGTACCTAAAAGTAGTTATGTCAATATTAAACAAAACGTTTTAAATTTACAATTTTTATTAAATAGGAAAAATACCTTGCGTGAGCGCTTTCTAAATAATTCTGAAGCATTTGATCAACATATTTATGTCGCCGACTTCTTATTCTAACACAAAGTAAGGTATCACCGTATCCACCAGAATTAGAAGGAGGACTTTTTGGTCTCTTAGACAAAAATTTACTAACTGACTTTCCAATAGATCCAAACTGCTTCGCTACTCCCATTAGTTGTTTAGCTGCTTTACTTTTTGCAGCATCTGATTCTGATAACCTATCTATTTCATCAGGAGCAAATACTTGCTCTTCACAGTCTAAGTAATCTTTTATAAGAATTTCCATCTAAAAGTAATTTATAATTTACTTTTTATTTAACTAAAATTTATTTTACGAAAATAAAATTCATTTGATAATAATATTTACTGTATCAGGTTGACAAGGTAGTAAATCTTGTGGCGCACTCCAAACCCAATCAGGACCTGGATCGACCGCAAAAAGCACCGGATATAATTGGCTTGTGTCTGGATCTACAAGTGGTATGCTGTAGCCTTCAAGACTTCCTTCACTAGGATCAGACCTACTGTCTACTGTGACAAGTGGAGAGAAATGTGCTGAATGATATGCCAATAATAATGGTGTTTTATGACACAGAATAGAAGGAACTTCAAGAGGAAGATAAATTCCTCCAAAAGGGATTGGAGCTAGTGCCACACCTTCAGAATCTCTGAGCATGGTTTCAGCCATTACAATAATTGGTCGTCGTAAGACGTGAGCCAGTGCAAGAATATGTATCTAAAAATAGTATAATAATAATTATATTTTTATTTATTTGTTGAAATTAAACGGGCAAGATACCAATTACAAAATAATATAAAGATTTGGTGGCTTTAGCAGTTAGAATCACATGTGACAAAGTAATAAAAAATTATCAATTGATATGCATTCTTCAATATCTTTTTGAAGATCGCGATTTTATCTTGATTTCTTACATTCTCCGAAAGACCATTATATTATCTAATAATTTTAAAAACAATTTTATTATTTTAAAATATGAAAACTTCTGCATGGAATACCTCTTCTAAACTTTGGTAGGAGGTACTCATTTGATTTCTAGGATGTGCAGATGCCATATCGACTATACCCTGCCACTCGGAAGCCCATTCTGCTTCTGTGTAGGCTAAGCCAGCCACAGCATTTAAACCCATTTGCCTCCATCTCCACCTTCTATTAATTTAGACATTAAAAAGAATTTGTTAGAGATAACTATAAATTATAACTTGAACAATTTAAAAAGATTTTTAAAATACCTGAATAAAGCAAGTCGATAATCTCCTTTATCTAAAGTGTTGTATAAGGCTTCTCTTAATGTAAGTTCTCTATCATGAAATCCCCACATTCCAAGAGAGGCAGCATGCAGAAGACAATTTCCATCACCCGTTGTTGCAAGTGGCCACAATACTCTATTTTTTGCTCCACACCACCAATTCAATCTTCCTGCACTTTCCAAGGAAGCAAGACAACCTCCTTCTATAAGATCTTTCTCCAGAAATTTACGAAAGTCATCTAAGAAGTGCAGCATCCATGTATTAATGTTTTTTTTAATATTTTAAGAAGTAATAATTTATTGAATTAATAAATAAGTTATTTAACATAGCATATTTATGAATTTAACTAATTAAGGTTATACAATGATTGTTTAATTTTAATTGTTTGAAGATAAGTAAAGTTTACATATTTAATAAAAGCTAATACTTTAAAGATAATATTAATTATAACATCTATATTGACAGTGTAAACATTTCTTTGTTTATAAATCATTTTTTCAATATTTTATTTAGAATTAATTGTGTAATTTTTGAAAATCTTGTTGATTCAATTTTTTTTATGGAGTAGATTGTTAAGTTTAAGTAGTTAAACATTAGTAGCTAAATTTACTCTAATAGTGGTAACAATGCTTGCAATAGCTTCTTTCTTATCAAAGGTAGAGAAAATTGAATAATTTCCATTTTACAACACACATAGTGAACAGGTAGACTGTTCGTATAATTCTTCGCACAATTAAACTTACTTATATTAAACCTTTCAAAAATAAACATTAGAATGCTTTGTTCTCACCTGGATAAATAGATAAATCAGGAAGTGAAAAGGTGAATTCAGGTGCATCAACTGATCCTACGCCAACTTGTAATCGAGCATGATTAACAATATCTGCATTTTCAGTTGCTCTTGATATGCCTCTAGCTAATCTTTTAGTAACTGCACCAACTGGAGGTTCAAGGGAGTTGCCAGTGCAACCACCCTCATCTTTAAGTGTATCATACATTGATACAGCACCACTCATAGCAGTGTCATTCAGTATGTAAGCACTATTCACAGAATATATAAACTTGTTTTTTCAAATGCCATTTCACTTCTGCCGATTCAAATACTAAGTATACATGTCACAATAGTAAATGCTTACATTGTGATTTTAGCATACAAACTCCTTTATCCATTCACCTACAAAAATATAATGTTTAGATAAACAATTTAATATTATTGTTTAAATATTCACTAAAGCTTGTTAAAGTACATTAGTTTTGTAATATTTATTTGTTAGATTAGAAACACAAACGTGTAAACTCACAAGTGAAACTTATAATACTATCTTTTGTCAAGATAAATTTCACAATATACTTAGAGGAGAGCTGATTAAATATACCTCAATGAATCACTCAGCCATGCAAGAATAAATTTTCATTTTTAGACCACATAACATTTTGTGCTATTTTTAAAAAACGATATTTACAATTAAATAAATTAATTAATAAAATCAAAAAACATCAATAACTATATACAGATTTTCCAATAGATGTGCTCTCTTTATAGACTTAATTAATCAAGCTACAAAGTTTAGAGAGAAAAACACCCAAAAGTAAATCAATAAATCAGTGAAGGATCTTGTGCAAGCGTGCGTTTAAATATAACTTTGTCAACAATTTGCGTGTTGTTCCCTCACAAATCAACTATAAACCAACTGTTACTTACATAACAGACACTTTTCAAACATCTCTCTCCCACGAAAATAAAATATCCATGCAAAGGCAGGGAGAGAGAGAGAGAGAGAGAGAGGAAAAAGGGAGTGGAGTAGCAGCTACGCTTCTAAAAAGGAGACCGCGCGAAGGCTTTTGTGTTTATCGACTATAGAGTAACAACAAAAGGCAAATCAAGGCTGGTACGCGTTGGCGCGCGTGCGGAAACGCCAGGCCAGCATTAGCTAAAGCGGCCCCGATCGCTGCTCTCCTCCTCCTTCTCCTCGAAAGCAGACGGGTGACGAAAAATGTAGGCGAGATTCGGCATTATTTACTCGCCCGCGTGTGTGCGACAGTATGAGAGAGCCGAGCGATCGAGCGCGCGCAGTCTTCGATATACGACTAAAAAAGCCACAAGTGCGTTGGCGAGGACGTGCGTTCGCGATCCATTGTCGAGTGTGCGTGTGTCTCTGTGCGCACAGGTATACAGAAGATTCTCCTGCGTGCCCCCATCTACACATGCGTGCGTTTCCAAGCGCTACCAAAGTCAAAACGTACGACTATTGCGATCTATACGGCGTGTATCGACTGCGCTACAGCCAAACATGGACCAAACCTTGGCCCGTCAATTAAAGCGAATCAATGCGAGAGAGCAGAGCAGCAGTTGCGGCAGTAGCAGCAGCAGCAGCAGCAGTAGTAAGAACGACGACGCAGATTAGCAGAACGAATCTCATCTGTTGCCTGCTCCCAGGGAAGATAACGTGCACTTGAACTCATGCTATTGAGTTTGAGAAGGCTCAAGTTCCTCTCTCTTTGTCTGTCCGATAGCGTCGGTATACCTCGGGTGTGCGCGGGCGTGTGTTTTGTTTCCTAAAAGCGATTGCGCAAAATCGAAGCTTAACGAATGTGCGTAGATCAGCGCGCGCGCGGCCAGGTGTTGCGATCTATATGCTCTCGCGCACTACTCCGGTCGGGCTGCAGGAGCGTTTTAAAAAAAAAACGGGCCGCGCGCCAGCCGCAGCAGCATGATCGTCTCAATAACAGTCGCGCGCGCGCACCCGCATAAACATAACATAACATAACCTTCGTGTGCTTCGTGCCACACTCGCCGCGACGACTCTGCGACTATATAGCACGTCCGTTTCGAGTTCCCCCTCTCCTGCACCGCTCCGCTGGAGTTGCCCCTGCAGCTGCTCCCGCCGTGAGATAACATCGCGGGAGGCACGTAACTTGACTATTATACCGGGACGGGAGGAAGTTGTTATGTTACCATTAAAACACACTCGGTGGGAGCAAAAAGCCCGTTGCGCGGTGGCGCCCTCGAACAGATTCTTTTACTCGCGGGTGTCTCGCGTTCAAGGACACCATGGCAGAGATCTGTATTATCGTTTAGCTCGTGTCGTTTAGCTTATGTATTAGTCTCGATTGTTCTTTGTAAATGGAAAAATCGAGTTAATTAATTGAAAAATATTTAATTTGTCGACCGATGTTTCGAGTAAGTAAAAAAAGTATTGTACGCTTCGACTTACCTTTTTCTACTTACGTTTACATAGTAGTCTCAAACCACGAAAGAGCGTTAATTCTGGAATTTACGTCAACTGGTTGACTAAAAGAGATAAAAATGAAATCCAATTTTTTTTAGAACTATTTTTTCTTATAAAACATACACCGATTGGCTTCAAGGCATAATTATTAACAGGAAAATAAGTGGGACTGGAATTATGTTAATGTTTTATAGAAAAAAATCCTTGGTAAAAAATTTCTGCTTAAAATATTCGTATTCCTAAAGAGAATTTTTTAAACTATAACAACTAGTTTCTCACTCAAACTACTTTGCATTCCGAATGGCACAATAAACGATGCTATTTAAAAAACACAAACTTCATTACGTGGCTTCAAATGCAGCCTTATAGAGTCATAGGATCGAAGAACAAGGTCACTCTGCAATTTGATCTCCTTAGGAGATTTGAGGCTCTGAACGTGCCATTTGCGCAGCACAGCAGTCAAAGCCATTTTCAACTCCAGAACAGCGAATTTCTGGCCGATGCAGTTTCGCGGCCCGGCACTGAACGGAATGTAAGAGTAAGGATTATGTCTGCCTATTAAGTTTTCCGGTAAAAACCGGTCCGGGTCAAATTCCAGTGGATTTTCCCAAATTTCCGGATCGCGGTGAAGATCGAATATGCTAATCATTACGCAGGTACCTGCCGGAATTTTATGACCATCTGAAAGAAAATAAACCGAAGCTAAAAGGTGCTAAAAATATTTTTAATGTACTTTTCAGTATTGCGATTCCGCAGATTTGCATACCTAAAACAACTTCTTCCACCAAGTCGCGAAACACATAAGGAGCGCTTGGGTAAAGCCTGAGTACCTCCTTTACAACGCGGTCTAGATACTTAAGCCGCGTTAAGTCTGCAATCGTTGCCGGAGCTTCGGCATTATCGCCGAAAACATCGCGCAGTTCCTCCTGCAGTCTCTCCTGAATATTCGGAGCGTTGCCGAGGGCAAAGAGAGTCCAGGTAATTGCCAGCGCCGTCGTATCGTGACCCTTAATTTAAAAAATAGCAGCACGTCACTTTGTGAATTATTCACGCGATGAATAAGCAGAAGGGTCATCGTGGGTTTTTAGGGTCAGAAAAATAATTAACTTAACAGTCAATCAAGGAATTTTTAAGTGCACGTAATGATTCTATTTACAGCGAATACGAAGGTGTCGACTTGCTCTCGAATTTTATCAACGGACAACGGTTGTGCATCGTTCTCGCTGGCTTCTAAAAGCAAATCCAGAAAGGCTTGACGCTTTCGCCTCCCTGCGTTAAATACATCAGTTCTTATACACGATAAAGTATAGTTTTTATTTTAGTTTATCAATTTGATAAGTACCAAATTCATCTGCTTTATTTTTATCCGAGCTTAAGTGGGAATTTCTTCTTTTCTTCACTCTCTCTTGGATTATCTAAAACGGTAAAACCGGTAAATGATCAGAAAGCTAAAATGTTTCTTTCAAATAGTGATTACCTTTGTACTGAATTCGTGCATTATTTTTATTGTCTCCTTAAACTTCTTACCGTCGTCGGTAAGTGAATATATGAAATCCGAAGCATACCAAGGACGAACAAAACGTTCCATCGCTAGAATTGAAAATCTAAAAATAATTATGTGAAATAGCAGTGGTATCACGCGGATACTTAACATTATAAAATATTTACTTGTGCAAAGCCTCGAAGTAAATACTCGATGTTTCTCGTTGGGTGTTCACGTCGACGCCCATTGCCGTTTGACAAATTACGTCTAAAGTGTACCTCGAAACAAAATCGAATATTTCCAAAGGTCCTCCAGGATTATCGCGAACGTGATTCATCAAACACTCGTTTAAAACTTCAGCCTTTGCCGACATGATTTCCGAAAAATACTCGAGTACTCGGAAATGAAATGCCGGTGTCAAGAGACGACGTTGATCGAGCCACTCTTTACCTGTGCAGTTTTTATCAGGTGTTAATTGAATGGGATTTCTAATAAACAGTAAACTGATTATGTGTTCTTACCTGTGGAAGTTAGAAGACCGTTGCCAAGCCAAGGAGTAATCAAATGATAAATTGTCGACTTTTTAATATTTACTGTACTGGGGAGAAGAACCTTAAAAATACGATAGTTGATAATTATCATATAATTTACTCTTTTTATAAGCTTTTCTTCAGAATAATAATTTTCGTTACCTCCATATGCTTGGGTTTCTGTACATTAACAATAGGACGTGTACCCAACCACAAAATGAAAGCTTCATTTTTGAATTTAGCTCCCTGTTCAGAGAACCATTCATGCTGATCTTCATTTAGTGATCAAAAAATACATTTAGGAATTAAAAAAACTTCAAATTCCATTGAATATTATGAGAGAAAAAAGTTTTTTGTAACACGCGAACGATTTCCGCGTTTTTCGTACCTATTATTAATCGGGCCTAAAGTGACTCTTTTTTGATCGGCGGGCATAAAAGTTATTTTAGCGGGCAAAAAAACTTTTTTGCCCGCTTAAGGTAGTTGTGAACCAAGATATAGAAC
>UCOL01000876.1:0-48510 GCA_900474335.1 Ormyrus nitidulus | reverse complement strand
TCTCATGGTATAAAATAATTTTCGATACTAGTGTTTAAGTTGATTATTTACCTCGTGAGACATTTTTCGTCGGAGCGAAGCGAGCCACTTCCACACCCATGTCGAAAAATAATATAATTTATTGATACGTCACAAATCAACTGTGAAACGCAAACAATTTAGATTGGCAAATTTTACATTCAAACGCGTAGGTTATGTTATTAATGAATATTAAATAAGATAATTTATAAAATCTGCTTTTGCTAGTCCAACCTAGCCTTACTTTATGCTATAGCCAATCACGTAAGTCCTTTAACACAATAATAACGTTAATATTGTAGCCATCATCGTTTTTTTAAGAGAGGAGGATATATAAACTATAGCCTTTATTGGTCCAAATTATATAATTATCAAATACTTAAAATTATTTGCAAATAAGTAAATTTTGATTCACTTAAGTTCCACGTCTGTCTCGTAACGTAACTTGCACGGATTCGAGGGATTCTTAAAGGGTAAGATTTATCGGTGAAAATCCGCGGAAATGAAATCATCACTGCTTAAGCGAAAGACGCGCAATCTTAATTCGGGTATTCCAGAAGAGCAGTACTCCGTCACGCGCCGTCATGTTCTTAAATGCCCTCCTGATGTTTATCCATGGCGGCATTGCCGCGCGGAAAGTACGTCTTTCGCTCTGCGGATAATTAGCAGAAGACGCGATTAAGCGCAATCGCTCGCATCTCCAGTAGTATAAGCTGCCGCACGTCTGCCGTAATTTGAATCGAGCATCTTCGGTGCCTGGGCTTCGCGATCCGCAATTTTTCGTACGTGGCTCATTGCGTCGCAGATGAGGCAGGATTAATTGGGAGATACGACGATTAGTCGTGCAGGTTAAGTAGCATGAATCTAGTTGGTTGCGGTGGAAAAGGAATTTTGTTAATTTGAAATTCGAAAAATGTTTTTGTGAGTTTTTTCATGTTTAATTTTTAGCAAACATAAAGGGAAGATTTGAAAATTAAGGTAATAAAGGTACTTTATATTCGTCGCATTCGTAAGTAGAATGAACCGGATGTGGTGGGGTGGATATAATTACTTCCGTCTTATTAAATGAATTTGAAAAAATTTTACAATAAAGCTTTTTATAGTTATTTCTCTCTATATAATATTGTTTAGCTCAAACAGAAAAATCGACTTCTATGAATAAACATGTATAATTTTTAAGTGGTCACGTGCAGTGTTCGGAAGATATGACCTATTAAACTTTGCTAATATCTATCTTACGATGTCATCGTTATCTTTCAAACTTATTAATTTGAAGGAAATATATGTGTTTGAAAAAATGTTAGCGCGAAAAAATTAATTTATAATAAATAATGGTAAATATTATGTTCGAAATACAAATTCGCGTATAATGTTATTCCAAAATTAATTAGATGTGAAAATTTGAAGAATGCGACCGCCGCCGTCGCTGTAAATAATTTTTATTTGAAAATCATTTTTGTTAACTAACCGACTAACTTACTCCTTTATCGCTTGAGATACGAAAAGTAATGAGTAACAACCTCGAACTTCCAAGCGCGTCTAAAAAAAGCTTTTTTTCCAAGCGATGCACCGCCGAAGGTAACGAAGTTAATAATCTGCTTGAAAAATACGGATATATATCTAAGTATCTGCGAAATGAAATAGAACTACTTAAGTCCCATTCTGTTTTCAATTTCAATTGGAACGTCAATTGCGCACCGCGCACAGGATGGTTTTTCTAACGTCATGCGTATCCACAAATGAAATCTCGTGACTCTCGTTGCGGTGGGACTTGATTTCAAGTACGGTTATATATGCCATGTGTACGATCGCAAATCTACACCAATCTTAATCAAAATCTTTTTGTCGAACTAGCTGGAAAATCCATTCTGCTGAATAAAGAGCGATTGAAGTTTGTTCTTCCTCTGCTGATCAACAAAACCGCTCTTTGAATATCTCCGATAACTTTGCTGGAAGTTATCTTATACACTTTTCGTCCAAAAAAAAATTGTCGCTTGAGTGATTTTTTGTTTATTAAAAATTCCAAAATCCACGAATGAAAATTGAATTCGGTTCTAAAAAAAACCTGTTAAAAAAAGGAATTACTTTTTTACTCAACTTGATTTATCCATTGAATGTATGTTTTTCAAGTGCTCAATGTCAATGCAGAGCATTGCACACTGAGGAAGCTCTTATTAAAATCTTTGTACTCGTAGGAAAGCCAATATTTGCAATACTGCAATCGTTACAAATTTTTTCTAATGTTTCCAATAACTTCTGCCTCAGTCTATATACACAATTTGTACCGCAAATTGTTCGCTGTCCCTGCAAAAAAGAAAACTGCCGACTCATCGGCGGTAAGCAGAGAAAAAGCTCGAGAAGCTCGCTGCTCGCCAAAACTCCCATTGCGAAAAAGTGCCTCAAGACCTCGCTCTCGTCGCTCAGATCGGCAGCAGCGGCAGCAGCAACGTGTGTGCCTCCCCTCGCAAAGGAAGCATCGGCGATGCGTGGTTGCGCGCCGCCCCCCCTCCGCAAGCTCCGTAGCTCAATGCACGTACATTACGCGGCCACTTACTCGGCCACATTACCTAGCTGGCTGCTCGGGCGCTCGCGCGCCGGTCTCTCGTCGTTATTCAATTGACGGGCGTATATACCGAGCGGCCCGAGCTCGGCTCGGCTCTGTCTCTCTCTCCAGTCGGAGGCGGACCCCGGGGCCGCGGTGCTATGAGTTGTGCGAGGAGCGCGAGAGGCCGAAGTGAAAATTGAAGGAAAAGAAAAGAAAAAAAAAACCATGTGCGCCTGCAGTGCGGTTTGAGGCTGGTTCTTCGCCGTGAGAGCAACCGAGGGACGTATATATCGGCTACGGGGGAGGAGAGAGGCTGGACCGAATGGTACGCGGCGAGAGATGCCAGCTTGACAAGGCCGACATGGCCGCCGATCTCTATCCCAACGGCTCCCTCAAGGGTGCCTCCGAGCACAGGTATATTGTGGACGTGCAAACGGCACGCGGATCGAGTTTACCGATATACAAGTCCTTTCGAGGTGGATCGCGCGCCAGCTCCGTTTGGCTCCGAGGCGGTTTTGTCGGATTAATTGTTGCATTATGTAATTGGAGAGACTATTTTTTGAGGGTTCTTCGGAAACTGAAGTGTGGAAAAATTTGTTTCTTTTTTTTTTGCAGCTAGGAAGGTTTATTTCGATGTTTCCTACATTTAGAATAATTTACGATCTTGGCGATAAGTCGAACTTTTAAATGGAACATTAGTAACTTTAAAAGCTCTATTTTTTATCTGAAACTACGCTCGAATTTCCTGTTTTCGTTGGTTATTAGAGCAACATTAAAATTACTTCGCGAGGTAAGGGTATTCACAAGTTTTCCTGCGGATATCAGATTTATTCTCGATTCTAGACGGATTTTCTACTTAAGCAGAATGATTAACCCAATTAAGCTTGTATAAATTTTGATAATTTAATGATCTTTATCACGCTTTATGTGCACGAAATAGTGATAAATATTATCGGATTTAAAAGGCGAAAAATGGATTACAATCAATTGCAAAACGCAAGAAAAGTACAAGCACTCGTTTGTGTCTTTTGACATAACTTCGACCGTACGTTCGAAAGCACCGATTGTTGCTAGAGTTCTAAAACTTTGAAAATTCAAAACATTGATGTATATCAGTTTTAATTACTTGCGTAATCAAAATGATAATTTTCTGTTTTATCTCCAAAAGCTTTACATTTTGTTCGAAAGGGATTAGCTTGATCAATCATAATTATGATTTATCTTAAATCTGTTATATCTTTGTTACCACACCCTTTTAATCGATCTCAGCCGATATATATAATAAATATCAATTACGACTGTTAACGATAAGAAGAATAATCGAATACTTGCGTTTACAATCAGAATTTTAAAGTATCAATTGTATGTATAGTTGCTTTTAGGAGAGAAAGTGCCGTTCAATCTTTAAATACAATGACTTTTAAAAATGCATACCTTAATGGATGAGTCATTTTGAAATGTCAAAAAGATTCTGTTGATTAATGAAAAATGTTGCATTGTCTCAAGGTGACGTAATTTAATAATGGCAAGAGGATGCCGATAACATCGCAGATTCTCAAGTTCTTTACAATTTTTCACATATCTTTTATTGCGTACATTATTATCAAACAAATTATCTAACTGAAGGTACTGTTTATCGTTTCGCTTACAAACATACATTAAAATCGTAAAATTTAACAAACGGATAATCTTGGATAAATTAAAAAATTATCAGTTTGAAGGTAAAAAAAAAAAAGAAATTGATTTCCTTATAAGACTTCAATCTTATCGTCGCTTCAATAAAAGCGAAATTCGTCGCGAAAATGGCGCCGCGCGTGGAAAAATCTGAAAATCATCAATCAGTCCCGCAACGCGATCAATTTCCGCAAAAACCAGCGGCGGCAACAACAGCCCAATCAATCAATAATCCCCCGAGTCCGCGCGCGAATCAACCGTCCGAGAAAAACAAGACCTCTCCGCCGCAAGCCCGCGCAATTTCCTCTCCTCTCTCTCTGCGAGGAGTTTCCGCCGTGGCAAAAAAAAAAAAAAAAAAAAAAAAAAACAGAGGAACCGCCCGCGCCTCTTCTCCGGGGGGCTGCTCTCGGAGTAAATAACCTTGGCCAGCAGCGCCGCCAATGTCAAGCTCGAGAGAGTGACTTCCGATAACGGTTAGGAGTTTAAAAGGCCCCCGCGCGCGTTCTCCGGCCGTTTTCTCTGTGCTCGAAAGCCCCCCGCGCGCGCGCGCCGAGGCTGAGAGATGCGCGCGTGTATAGGTGCGCACGCACGTATACACGGGGCCGTCATTGCCGTCGCGCGCGGCCTGCCCCCGACGTTAATAAGCAATTGACCCTCGACCGCGCCGCTCTTCACTGTCCATCTCCGCCTAAATGTTTCCATTGTCGACGAGAGAGAGAGAGAGAGAGAGAGATCTGTTGGACCGCCGCTATTAACCCATTTCTTTGTGACGGAGCTTCTGGGAGACCGGCGGTCGCCTCTTGCCGCGCGGGGAGTCTTTTGCGGGAGGATTTTGGCGGAGGATTAGATTTTTTTTTTCCCCCCGGTGTCCCTGAGCTCGGCAAAGTATGCGGATAGAGACGAATTTATTTCTGGTAATACACGTGAAATTTTTGCCTGCGCCGCACGAAGAATAATGAAAGGAATAACTACAACGTCGGCTGGATGTTGGTCTGACAAATAGAGGCGAACTTGCGATGTTCATTTAGATATAAAACAGAGAGACGCGGCGTTAAGTAAAAGCAATATTCGCTCGTGCCAAACGCTTTAGCAGCCAAATGTCTTTCCCGCGGAAGCGTCGAGATTCGCGCATTAAGCGGAACGTATAAACGTAAAACCTAATTTGCAGAAAGTCGTCCTAAAGCGCGGCCTTCGTTCAAAACCGTATATAATAACCGTCATGACAACAAAAGAAAACGGCGTCACGCGTACACAGAGACTTTTTGCCCGGATAACCTTGTTTATATTGATTGTCCAAAAGCTGTCTCCATTGTCTTCCCTTTATAATCAATGGTGTCAGTGCGGAAGGAGGGCGAAGGCAACGGGGGTCTTCGCTTTTCCGAGCGGACCAACAATTAAGGTCGTAATGCGCCACGTGTTCGTGTTCGGTGTGCGTTGGTATTGGCTCGAGCACATATTTGGTGATCTTCCGCGACATTTGTAATGCAGATGTGCCGCCTGTATCGGAGAGTATCGCAATTAGTGTGTGGTGATCGTAGTAACAAAGGCCATGGGTGCAGTACAATTATCAACAGTGAGGTAAATTTCGTTCGAATTGATTAAATTACTGGTTCGTTGAAGGCTTTGATTGTAGTTGTTTTGACGTTTCGAATTCGAGAGGTGCGGTGAAACGTCAATAATGTCTAGGAATTGTAACTTTGTACTGCGGAGAAATAGCAGTGTCCGTCAATGATGTTTAAATGAAAACCGTTTTTCTGCGGTGAGAAAAATTCAACGGAACAATAAATTTTTTTCGAAGCAATAACCAGAGAAAAAAAAGCGAGTAAATATAGACGGCTATCTTCAAGGTCACTGTCCACGCAATTATGCCGAAGTGTCAGTGACCGCATTATTTACTCCCCCACGAGCCCGATTCAAAAATATAAGATATTCTAATTAGGCGCGAGTATTAACTCTCGGCATCGCTTGAAACGCGCATAAAAACTGTTCAGAGCGTAGATTGAAGTTTTTTTTTATATATTCGTATATCGGGCGACACGGCAATGACATTTTCTCCGGTTCGCTAATTTTTAATGTTATGCAATAAAACGGTAATTATATTGGCAAAGAACCTATGCTTCTTACGGTTTGATGAAAAAAATTGCAATAAAGATTAGAACTTAGCCGTGACCTAATGCATTTAACGAGGGATTCTAGATTATGCGATGAGCGCACTGAGAAATTGATTGCGTGAAAAAGGAAATCATCACTTAAAAGTTCATTGTATACTTTTATTAGTAAAGCTTAAAATATATATATGCAGTGAAATTTTTCTTGGACAGCAAGAATGTTTTACCAGATTTTATTAATGAATCGTACGTTCTTTAAATAAAAATAAATTGAAGGAAAATTTTATAATTAATGAAGCTTAAAATTAGATAAGAAATCGCTTTACAAAGTCAAGTGTATTTTTTGAAATTTCGTATCAACATTATTTTATACATTGCTTAGCTATAACTAAAATAATTTTTGCACATGCACTTTTGTCCGTAAAAAAAATAACGTTGCAGTTACATGATTGTTATCTATGTGTTGTTTTCTTATAAAAGTCATACTTCGCTAGTTCAACTCTTTTTACACGCTTCAACCTTATTTTTATCTTTTCTATTACGCCTGTGAAACTAACAGTTAATCGTCTATTCATTAAACCTTCGATAAAAATCAGCTGCTTTACAGAAACTTTGTAAATAGATAATCTTTCGTACATTCACATCAGTCGCGCAGATTCAAGCGAACGATCGCATCTCTCGACCTCTCGAAAAATCCGAAACAATGGCACAAAGAAAAGCAGCGCCACTCAGCCTTCGGCGCCCCAACGCGATAATCGCCCGTGCAAACTTTCCAACGCGCTCCTCTCGAGAGCGGCCTAAAATTAACATTGCATATAATCCAGCATATATAAAAATAAGAAAAAAAAAGTTATATATCGTCGCGCTCGAAATAGAAAGCAGCAGCAAAAAAAAAAAAAAAAAAAATAGCTCGACGCGTCGTTATGTGCATTCGCTCGCCTATCGAAGCGTCGTCGACGAGTATCGTTAGGCACTCGAGGGCTCGTTTTATCGGAGGAGCCGATACGCGGCGGTTCATTTATCCGGGGCGGAAACTGCGAGCGACCGGCGCGCAATTCAATTGCACCCGATGTATATATGTACGGGGGGTTATTATCTCCGCGCGGATTCTCGCGGATCTTGTGCAGCGCCGCCCGCCGGACGATGCTGCATTCGGGGGAGTTGATCGAGAGCGAGTTTTCGACGGTTGCGCAACGGCCGCGATAAATTTATTGTTTATTTTTGATTTTATAAGAGAGGCTGTTTTATCGAGACCGATTGCAGTTATTCGCGTTCATGTAATATTCAATAGCGAAGTTTTCTATATTTAGAATTATCAAAATCTCTTAATGTAGAACGTGGCGCGCAGATTTATTATACTGTTTTGTTGAGACATTTCTACTGTTTCACATTTAAATTCTAATAAAAGTGTCGTCCAACGACTTGTCGGCTTTTTCTTGTAAATTTGCATTTAAGTATTATGTTTTTGTACGTTGCCAAAACAGGGCTTATTCAACGTCTCGAGTCGAAAAATTAGAGCGGTCCTCCAAACGTTTAATTGGATCAAAAAGAAGCTGCGCTGAAACATTGCTTCCTTCCTCAATAATATCATTAGCCTTAAAAACACACACAACGATCCGTCAAAGCGAAAGTGTTTCTTCTATAAATTCTAATGAGCGTCGGCGTTATCAGACTAACAGAGATTGGCACAATTAAACCCTGGAAAAGATTAAAAGTATAAAGCCTCGCCGCAAATCTAATCTAGTCGCGAGTCCGCGTTGCACAACTGTCTCTTTTCGCTCGGTCACTCGACGCTGGTCGGGCAATTTCGCGCCAGACGAGAAACGCGAGAGAGGCGTAAATCGTCCCGAAAACGAGACTTTCAGGTCAATTAGAGGCGAAGATAAGCCGCGCCGCGCGACTTTGATTAAGAAACGGCATCGCGAGTCACGCATTTCCGTAATCTCGCCGTCTGATGCGAGAGCCAAATGCGCTCCGAGAGAGAGAGAGAGAAAGAGAGCTTCTTGGTTTTTGCGACACACGACAGATTAGAGCTGCGCTGCGTTTATATTTTAATTGCTTTCAAAACGAAACCAGTTTCTTTTTTTAACTTTGCTAAAACAGGGGAAATTATAATAATAATACAATAATAACAATACATATTTGTAGTAGAAAAAGGATCGATTTCCAACCGCATAATATTCAGTTTATTTTATAAGGATTCGTATTATTTGGAACACTTCGCTTATAAATGAAATCTGACGCCAAAATGAAAATTACTAGTTTTCGAGAAAGGAGATTGTAACAGTCACGAAACGTCAGTTACAAGTTTGCATTTGATAGGGAAGCAGAAGTTTGGAATCCCAAATAAGTCAAAACTTCGGTCGATCAAAATCTCGTCGCAGAAAATCTAATTTTAACTTCGAAAAGGTTCGCACACCAAATTCTCATTACCTCGCCACTACGAATATTTAAAAAAACAAAAAAAAAATGAATTTTTGCATAATCATAATCACAGTCTTCAACCCTCCACGCGCTAATTATCTCCGCGAGCTCATTTGTCCATCGAAAAAAAGGCGGCCCGCCGCGATCACGTCAATCTAAAATAAGCAGGCGGAACGTTATTTTTGCCGGTAACTCGGCGCGCGAAACAGGTAAAAGCTGGCCCAAGTTTTATACGGCGAGAGACTGCAAAGTCCGCGCGTGCCTTCGTCGTTCTCCCCTGTGTGTACAGAGCGAATTAGATCGAGCGCGAAGTAACCGAGGAATGTCAGAAGTCGAGGCTCTGGGACGTGGAGCCGCGTCAGCTTTGAAATGAGGTCGGGATTTGCGCCGCCGTCGGAAACTTATTTCGAGGTGTTTTTGCAGATTTTCAGATTTCGAGGGTGGACGGAAATTGGGAGTTAGTTTTTTTTTTGGGTATTTTGGTTTGGTCGCAGATTAAAAATTGCAAATTTAAGGCGTGATTTTACCCGATTTTAATTATTACAAACGGGAAGATTAATTGCCAGAGATATTTTTTAATATCATTTTTACATGATAAATCTGCAGATAATAATTGAAAATTTTTAGCATCACTAAAAGTCCAAGAATGACGCAATTTTAAATCGTCTGCATATTAAGAAACGATCTTTTTACCGTTCGTTCGCCTTCCTTCATTGCTTTTTTGCGCTCTTTCTTTTGCACGGCAGATATATCTCCCGATCGAAGTTTATTCAACAGAGGCTATACACCGCAAAAAAGAAATCGCATCGTGCAAGTTTTCAACGGTGAATCATATTTCGTACACGAGGAGGAGGGTAAAGGGCGATGGAATATTTCTAAATTGACGTTCGGCCGATCGTCACCTAAATACCTTAATGGAATAATTGGAACCGGGGTTGGCCTTACTCGACGCTATATTTAGACAATGCAAAGGGACAAGTGCCCGTCCTGTTGGCTAAAAATATATCGCTATGTACGACAAAGCAAACCCTGTGCGAAAAAAATTGCCGATTTCAGGATTCAAAGGACAGCTGGAATGTCGCGTTTATCATTAATTATCGACGGAGTTTTTCGCTTAGAATATTGAATAGGCTAGAGCAGTTTTGGAAGTAAGAATTACGACTTTTAGGAACTGAAAATTACTTTGTTTTAGAGATCATAATTAAGCACTTCTAATACAATTGGTATAATATACGTGTTGCAGTGAAGTAATCTTTACGATAGATTTTATAATTTTTCGGTTAAAATTAATAAATAAAGTAATTAAATCAACTAACTGCTTTCAGATTCTATACAGAACTATCAGATAATCGTATATTCATAAACTACCCCCAATTATCCACATAAAAAAAAGTAATAAAATCACATCGACTAAAGAGCAAAAGTCCGTATTCCATTTTAAAAATTCACCAAATATGTATATAATTAATAAAATAAATAAATAAATATATATATTCTTAAATCTTCACCCTGCCCCTGGAAAATTGCAAGCGAAAAACACGCGCAAAATCCCCGCTTGACCGCAACCGCGCCGTTCGCGAATCACTCGCCTGCCGATCGGCAGCCCGACTAACTTGTCGTCGTGTCCGGTTCGCAGGGCCGCGGGCGACATGAGGACGCAGCAGCATCAGCCGGCCAAGAGCCTCGTCGGTGCGACGCCGCCGCCGCCGTCGCCGACTTCCGGCCAGCAGCAGACGCGGGACGACGATCAGCGGCTGCGCTTCCAGGACAACCGGTTCCTCACCACCCTCGTCCTCGGCAGGAGCAGGTATACTATCGCTTGAACGTTAATTTTTTCGGCCGACTTTGAAGGCGCTCTGGTTTTACGAGTCGCTTCGAGAATTGATTTTCTGTTTTTTTTTTAAGGGTTCTCGGCAGAGAAATAATGCTTTCTGCGAAGGTAAAATGGGCTGAGGGTTTATTTTTTAAACGCGCGGCTCTTTTCGTGAAAGAGCATTGTTTCCTTTGAAATCTTAGGTATATGTACGTAAAAGTTCGATTTATCGATTTTCGAGAAAGCCATTGTTGACATTCGTTATACTGGATTCGTTTTATAGAAACCAGTAAGTAGAAAAAACAGGGTGTGGTAGGACATGACTTTTGTGCTCGCACAAAGAAAAAAACTTGGAACAACGGGCCGCAAAACAAAAACAGACCTCTGTACTTCACTTGAAAACATTTCTGAAAGATATTTCTCCGCGCTTGTAAAGAATTTTCTGCACTTGTGCACGCGTGTTTTTTTTAAAGCTATCCTGTTGAACAATGCAGGATGCACAAAGCACAGCGAGTAAATTACGCGTGGCATTCGGAAAGAAAAAAAAATTCCAATACTTTTGACAATTCTTTAATATAAACGTTTCCACTTATCTGCGAACAGTTGTTCGATGTTTGCACGTGATCAGTGCACACGAGTATCGTGTAATCTCGACGAATCTCGATAGTTCTTTCACTTCTTTTTATCGCTGATTTTTTTATGTTATTTAAATTTATTTTGTTTTGCGCTCGGTATAAATAATGGTATGACTAATATGACGTTAAGTTTTTCGTTAATTATTTATGAAAAATTTTAAAAATAGTTGTAGTTAAGCACAATTTAATCAGGCTTATTTCCTGTCATCCGTAAGATAAGGGAGTGTTTACATTTTGCAGAAATTTCATTTGTTCGGTGACGTATATTCAACAAAATTTTCTTTATCTAATATAATAGTGTTTGATTAGATTGTAGTTTCAATATCAAATATAAATAAAGTAGCAAGAGTCGCACTATGAAAAGAAACAAGCTCCAAAAATTCTATAACAAAATTAAGAAATGAATAACTAAAAGCTATATATAGCTTTATTATTATTTTTTTTTTTTATATAATCATTTTCCGTAAATAAACTAAAAGTTTTGCTCGAAACGAAATATCTCAGTATTGACATACAAAAACTTGGCCTAGAACTCAACGTCAGCTGCTCGTGTCCCCATTTTTTGCCTCTCCCAACTCCGCTGCTTACCCACACACACTTATTTATCAGCCGAAAATTTGGATCCTTGAAGTTTACTTTAAACGCGATATGGAGCACGAAGAACAATAAATTGTACCTTGACAACTTTATAACTGTTCACAGTGCTTTGGCGGTACGTACATTTCAAACGTAAGGATAATTTAAATACATGAATATTTATCCAATCAACCGAGAGTTCATTCTTCCTTTGCAAATCGTTCGAAAGGATTTAAAGCCCGTCGGCATAACGTCGAAGGCGCGAATCAATGTTTGCCCAAGAGGTTACGCTCGCTTTCGTTTAACGCCTGAAAGCAACAGATTCGAACTCCGGTCGAAAATTCTGCTCCTGGAGCAGGTGAATTTCGGGTTGACCCTCGCGCGTGCACACCGACGCAATTGCGTTGTAGTCGGCTATATTAAAACGCGTCTGAGCGCGAACGTTCAGTTGGTCGAGAGGACGTGTCGAGGAAGCGATACTTTGTTGCAGAAGAGCGTTCCAAGTTTTTTTCCGATAATTTTGCACTCTTGCGTACGAGTTTTTGCGCCGCGCCGATTGGATTTATTTATCTGTTTAAGGTAAAAAAATTGTAGGAAGTGCGTGGAGATCCAAGAATGCTGGCGAAAATTTTCCTGATACTTTTTGATGTCGGTGACGATGCGAAGTATGAATTGTAGGGAAATTTCATTAAAGAAAGAAAGGAAAATTATCTAATTCAATTAATTAATCGTTTATTCGAATAGACACTGAAAATTACTAATTATTCATCGTTCCATCCAAGTAGTGCGTAAATTAATTTAAAAAAAAATAAGCAGTTATCATTTGCAAAACATTTAATTATAGTATTTCGTTCCCTCTGCACATCTAGTTGAGTAACAGATCATTTGAAATATACTGATTATCGAAAAAAAAAAAAAAATTCATTCATTCAGCTTTTGCTTGATATTAGTCTATTTATAACGTACAAAGATAAATTTTCCTCGTTACTTATGATAATGACGTACGCGAATAAAAGGGTTAATCATTTACCAGCTCATAATGATTTCACTGTGATTTATTTACAAAGCAATAAATAATTATAGAGTTTACTTAAAATAAATTCACAAAAATAAATTCTTCCTGTCCTGAAATTCGACTACAGCAGAACGAATGACGCAATGTTTGACTAGAAAAAGCGCTAATAGCTGCTCCAAATTTTGGACACGCTCGAACGCGGGTAATTAGTGTTAAACGAAAACTTTACGCCCCGAATTTATTTTTCACACGAATAATTGTCCGCCGTAGAAAAACGTTCGAGATCGTCAATTTAAAAAACTTTGATTAAGACATTGTTGACGAGAAATAATTTGTAGGTTTTAAATGAGACTTAACGGCTTCGGCTGCGACGTGTTTTTCCATCGGAAAATGTATATACTTGCGATAAACTGCAAGTCGCTTGCAGTTTTTCTTGTAATCGAACGTTAAGCATAGTGTTGGCAGAATATAAATCTAATTCGAAACGGTGTGAAGGCTTCTATAAATAGCTTCTTTTTTGAATCAATGAAGAAGATTAACATTCACGTCAGAATTCGAATAAATAAGAATACTTTTAAGGAACTGCTTTTGACTGTACATCTTTTTCGCAAGTTTATATATACTATATATCTATGTCATACAATTTTTCTGTAAAAGACTTGGGTAAAAAAAATTGATTGATTTTGAATACATGAAATACTACATTTGTTTAAACATCCTTTATATTTCTGATTTTTCTTTTCTGATTATTCTTTTTCCATAATCGTTTTTTTCAAGCAAAACCATTCAACTTGTCAAATCTATCCACACAATCAAAGTTCTTGCAATTAATTATGCACGGTAAAAAGCATATTCGAATTTCGCTCGACTCACCATCAGAATCCCGTGCGATCGTCTCATCTTTCCTCCCGAACCTCCTCGTCCGGCACATAAACTGTCCTAAAAAAAAAAAAAAAATCTAAAGTCCGTCCAGCCCCGGACCGCCCAGGCACCTTATAACGTAGCTCCCCCAAAAATCAGCGCCGCTCCATCCTCGACGCGGGCCTTTATATCCAACCCCACGCGACATCCACGTGCGCGCGTCACGTCACGATATGCAATCGCCTCGGTGGTTAGCCTACCTGCGCGTCGATACAAAAATCCGCGAGCAAATAGTGTATCGGCGGCGATAAAGGATTTATATTAGATTTTTCGCGGCCGCGGCTTACGGCGCGCAGGACTTTATTGGATTGCCTAATCCGGCTAATTGGAAAGAGCTGCGCGTTCGTCGGGGCCGAGCGTTTTGTATTTTAGGCGTTTGGGAGCGAACGCGATGAGATTGCGGGAGAACGAGTGGAAATTCATGGGTGTGAGAGTACAGAGGATGAATGGGGTGGATTTTCATCAGTTATAAGTTGAAAATTGGATTTGTGAAGGTTGGCAGAGGTTTTTTTATAGAGATGGTTGGAATTATTTGAAATATAGGAATGAGTTGACATCCCTTATGTGGTATCTTACGTAAAAATCGATGATTATTTAAATAAGTTTTTTTTTTAAATCCCAATTTTAAATGTTCAAAATATATAAAAAGTGCAATAATTTTACAAAGAGAACATTTTGAATTGGAAAATTTTTAAGTTCAATGAACATCTCTTTTGTGCAAAGATATTATTCTGACGCGTTCACAAATTATGTATACAAGAATCACGTAAGTTTAAAGCAAAATGCATGTGTCTTTAGTACCTTGAGCAATCGCAAATTAAGTGCCCATTAACAGCACGAAAGTAAACATTGTACTTGATTACTCGAATGACATTGCGCATGCAAGTAATTTGTTGGACAATTTCTTAAGTATCCAATAATTAGATTGTAAAGCAATTCATTTATGACCTATTATTTCTTACAAATACAGGAACTGTTTTAAATAATAATTCTTAGGGTTATTATGTTTTTATAACGTAACTGTTTTTTTTTTAATAATTATAAATCATTGTTTTATGAAAAATTCAATGCACCAAAAGTGTCAGTTTTAAAAATAATTATTTATCAAGATTGAGAAAGTTGAGTTTTTAAAAATGAAACTTTAATAGTCTTTCAACAGATTCTCTGCTTAGTTTAAAAAGTATTAAACGCCCATCGTTTCTACTTTCACTCGTCATTTAATTCTATAGACTAAACCTAAAATTCATTTAATTCTTCCAGCCCATCTCCCACCAAACCATTCGAATCGATTCCATTCGAAAACCAGCCGTCGGCTCGCATCTCCAAAAGCCTCCGTCGTCAATCTAATCGTCTCAACGACCTCTCAATTCCCCAAGAATCTGGTCGAAACGCTCGGTCCCGTCCAGCCGTCGCGCGCGACAACGATCCTCCCGCGAGTCAACGAATTTGTTTTGATCCCGCGAAGCGCATCTCTCGACTGTCTCCAGGCGCTTATTACACTCCCCTCCCGCGGCCGGCGATTGATCTTACGCTACTTACTTGTCTCACGTGCTTCTCGTTAAGCCGCTCGCCCGCCGCCGCCGCCGCCGTCCCGACTCTCGGGAATTATTATCAGTGCTCCGCGGGCTCTTCTTGCACGAGTGGCCCGATGTCTGTATAGTCGTCTGCCGGAGTCTGGGGATTTCTAATGGCTTCCTTTCGCGGCGAGCTTTTTGCCGTGATTTCTGGATAGCCGCGGAGGTTCTGCGTTTTGTCGGCCGACCGGTGTGTTATAAAGTCCGAGATTTCGTTGCCGGTGTACCGCGCGAAAATAGGAAAGTCGTAAGTATACACACGAGTGCCGGGGTTTTTGCTAATAGTGTTGGAAATTGGTTTTGCAAAACATTCGGTTGGATTTCTGGGATAAATTAATTAGAGTGTAAACTGTAAATGTAAACTTTTTAACGAGCTCTTATATTAGAGAAGGTAATATTGGTAGCGTAAAAATGTTAAAATAAAAGGTCTTATTAATAAAACCTACGGAATTACACTATTCACGTGTAAAATGTGACATGGAATTTTTACATTCTTATTTTCTTAGTAAGAAAAAAAATCCCATTACGATCGATTCATATTCGATTATTTTTCATCAGTTGTCGTTGAAATGCAAGAAGGCTGTAAATTACACTTTATAGCTTTTTCGCGGAATAATTCAGATTCGCTTAAGACTATCGATTATTATTTTATCGTAAAATGTACTAAAGTATATTGAATGTCATTGCATCATCCGTAGTATCAATCTTATCGAATCTAAAGCTGTCGAATTGCATGCCATGTGGACACCCGCAGTAGTAATCATTAGATACTTCTGATTGATTTATATTTTCATCAGATGTTCGAACTATTGTAATCTAACAAAGAATTTCAATTTTCGTCGTACACCTCAAACGCGGAAATAAAACTCGTTATTGTTACAAGTGCTTTCTGCGGTTAATTCAATGTGCGACTGATGTGTAAATAGTATAACATTTACAAAAATTAAAAAATAATAAACAGTTCTACTTTTAAAATATAACATACTAATCAAACAATACTTTTATTGCTGAAAGAAAATTGTGAATTAAAATCATCCTTTTCGCGCTGCAAGCTTAAAATTAAAAAGTTACTTTCCCAGCACTGAAAATGCCCGAGATCCAAGTAAAAATTTGAGCTGAAAAACGGCGAAACGAGACTCTGAAATTAAAGCGGCTCTCGTGTCTCATGAAAAAAAAAAACGTTCTGCTTCCAGGAAAATCTCCCCAGACATCCTGCCGTCGTGCTCGCAGGGTGTCTTCAGGCAGCGCTCGTTTCGCTCCTCGTCCCCGGCGTCGACGACCACGGGGATCACATCGACGACGACGTCGACGACGACGTCTCGAGCTCAGCTGCTCGCCACCTCGAAAAGCACGTTGAAAAGCTCGCTGGCCACACTGCTGGCTCCCGACAGCAGCCTCGCCGGAGTAAAGAGCGCCAGACGCACGCCGTCCGATCGGCAGACGGTGAGAAGCGGCTTTTGTTGCCTCGTGCCGTTGTCGGGTGTAGTGCCGTTTTTTAAACGAAATTATTTCACCGGGGTTTATTTGGTTTAGAAATGTAAGATTTTATTTTTGATCCGAGAGTGAAAGGAGGTGGATTTTACGCGACGTTTCGTACTCAGAGTTGCAGAGTTGCAAGAGTAACTTTTTTTGGCCACGAGCGAATGACATCTCATTTTTTAATTAGAAATTTTATAACTCTATGCAGTTTTTTACGTCGTTAAGACTTAATTTAATCAGGATTTGAAAATTTCCAAGTGCAAAAGTAAACCTTCAAATTAAATACATCTGTACGTGCAAAATTTATATTTAAATTTGTAAAAAAAATCTTACTGTAAAGAAAAAAGGTTTAAAAAGAGCTTCGAAAAGCAAATTTTCAGTATTAGTTTAAAGTGATAGCGCAGTGAATTGCGACTCTCGAAATCCTTCATTTAAAAAGTAGGTTCTGCGCGGAAAACAAAGGCGACGATTTATTTTCGGAGTTTTGAGATTCAAGTGCGCAATGAATACATGTCTTTTGCACGCCGGGGTCTGTTCTAAAGCTATACATAACGACTAAGTATTGATCGTACTTGAATAATTACACGCGTTATAATACCATATCTTATTCATAATTCCACAAGCATTGGCACCTTTATGAGCAATCGATAAAATTAGCCTAAATCTTGAATATCTCCTCGATCGCGACTTTAATATCCTGTCGTACTAATATTTCAATAAATAAATGACTTTTCAAGTAATAAAGACAATTTTTAATAGAGTAAGTTCAATCTAACTAGTTAATTGTGTTTGTACGACGCGTTCGCGCTTTTCTAAACGAAGTACGGTATTTTTCAACTGAAAATAAAGTGCAATTAGCCGGTCGAGCCAGTCACAGATCAGTTAAGACCTACTTGGCGCTTGGCACTGATTATCTTATAAGCAAACAAGTAAGCATGCAGCTACGTAGTTACATTATGCATCGTTTGAATGCGTTTTATTAGAAAATTATGAAAATTTTCCTTCATTACAATTATTTATTTATTTATTATTTTTTTTTGTATCATTTTATAGATAAATCTGCCGTTCTTAACGTTTTATAAAAGGGAATCTTAAAACTAATTGTTGTTTTTTTATTATTTCTTAAAAAAAAAAAAAAAAAAAAAAAGTTTTTCTTGCTCAACGAAATATCTTTAAAACATGCAATTATGACGTGAAAAAATATTTGAATCTTTATCGGTAAAACGTTTAGAGAATATATATCATTATGCGTCTGTAGATAAAAATAACGTGCGCAGGAACAAAAATCATTTCTTTAAATTAGGTTTTTGAATTTTTACGATCGTAGTGCAAGTGTAGTTTAAAGAGCAACGATAACGACATTGTTGCAACATTTTCTAATCGATTGCAAGTGCAAATCTAAAAAAAATTTTATCTAAAATTCAAATTCAAACAGCTGTAAAGTCGACCTACTTTTTTGCCGCAATTCGCTACAAGCTAGTTTTTAGAGAAATATACTGCATCGGGGTAAATATTTAATGCACGTCCCTTTAAACTTCTTACTTTTTTTTTTTAAGAAAAAGCTAATTAACAAGAAAGTAACTGGGCCATTCGTTTTATAAAAATAGCGCTGTTTTTCAAGTAAGCTCGAAAATTTCAAGTTCATCGAAGGCGGCTCCCAAATATAATGGGTGACATTCTATTTAAAAGCACTAAAATCGCAGTTTTCCCTCCAGAAGGTCCCTCACTCCCAGTCAACGTCGGTGCTCGAACGCAGCTCGAGCTCTCGTTCGGCGCAGTCTTCTAGTGGCGGCGGCGGTGGTGGCGTCGGCGGGGGCGCAACGAGCATCAGTAGTAGTAGCTGCTCCTCTTCGTCTTCAGGCAGCGCTCAGCGCAGCAGCAGTTTCGCACGGCGTTACTGCACAGTCTTAGCGAACAAGATGGCGTCGACGAACACGAACGCGAATTCAACTCAGCCCGTTCAGGGCTGGCCCAACACCAAGGACGACTACAAGCTGCGAGAGGTCATCGGTGAGTAGCCTTCCCTTTGACCGAGCAGCTCGGCCCCCCGACTGCGAGGGTCTTTGCGTACGTACTTGTGGGGGTTATGGGTCCCCGCGTTGGTTATAGCTCTGTCTCTGTCAGCCGCGCGCGTGGAGAGCTCCCGGAGCTTTCGCTGCTTTTCCACTACAGGTGATTACGATGACGGCTTCGGTGCCAAAGAGCGCGCTCCGAGAGATAATAACATAGATAGGAGCCAAGGTCAAGACATGTAGGACAGTCTTTTGTTTTTGGTGGAGTTCTTTTTTTTTTTTTCCAAGTTATAATTTTGCATCGCCCTTTCGGGGGCGACCGGATTAACTATGATACGATTAACTATCTAGGTTTCGGTACACGTATTTTTCTGTAAGGTCAACGAGTTTAATTTCCATCAACGAAAAATATCCGGCAAATATTTTTTCTTTTTAAGCGTTCCCGAAAGTTCCAGACTGACGCGCGGATTTTAATTCTGAAAGCTTTGTTGAGGATCCTTTTAGATGATCTTTTGAATAATGGGAGCTGAGTGTCTTTGGCATCCACACCTGCTCTCTGGCTACCTGTTATGTGCCAGTTGTGAAAGTCATCGCTGACATTTTAGAAACTTGCACTTTATCATGTTCAACGGGCTCTGCAAATTTATGTCTGCTGCAACAGATGGGTTTTATGATGTTTGGTTGAGTCATTTAACAGATTAGAAAGGCTGTTGACATTGTTTCTATATGACAAAAGGTGTTATAAAGAATTTACGTAATACAAGCTGTTACCAATCCTTTTTTTATTCTAGAGACTGTTTTTTATTGTCTATATTTAAAAACTAATATACATTTGAAAAAATTCTATCTTAAAATTCTATTTATGAAACAAAGTAATTAGAGATACTTATAAAAAAATAACTTTTAAAAACTTATTAACATTTAAATTGGTAACAAAGTTCATTTTGATTTCAATTAATAAAACAAATAAAAAATTATTATTGAAATGGAAAGAAAAAATTCTAATTGTTTGATACTTTTTTTGACATTTAAAAAAAAATGTAGGTTACTCTATACATTTTGCTAGAACATTTGTATATCACTAAAAATAATAAGGCGAAAATTTATTTGAATTTAATTAAACAACAATAAATTACATCTAACATTTAAGGTTACTCAAACAAACATTTTAAACCACTGTAAAAACAGCTTAAACTTGTCTGGCTTTAGTCCATACATTAATTAATAACATAAGAAAAATAGTAAAAAAAACATTCTATTACTCAGAAAAATGTAAGAAATAATCAAATTTATGAAATTATAAACAAATAAATATTTTAATAATTATTTAAATATCAAAGACTGAGTTTTACAATGAACGCTAACTTTTATTATTTATCTTTCTCTAACTATTATGTAGTATTTTAGCTCTACCTTTGCTTTATTCTGGTTTGTGATGTCTCACATGCTTGATATCGTGATTTCTTGCATAAAAAACGTGGATGCGTAAACGCGATGTTTTCGCGAAAATGTTACATGTTTCCTAATAGGCTAGGAAACTCAAAGTTCACTGAACCTGTCTACTAATACATTTAGCACAACAAACTTAAATGACATAGGATGTTAGACTTTTTTTACATTTCCTTTCTTAATAATTATAAGTAATATAGACTATATCTTTATTAATTAGTTTTTACTGATATTTACAGGTGTTGGAGCAACAGCAATAGTACATGCTGCATTTTGCTTACCCCGACAAGAAAAATGTGCAATAAAACGTATAAATCTGGAAAAGTGGAATACAAGTATGGATGAATTGCTGGTATGTTTTCCTTTATTAAATATTATAGAAAAAAAAATTTTGGTTGCAGCTTAAATTATGTTAAAATACATATAATATATTGTTTCATATTTCAACAACAAATGTAAAGCATTATAAATTGTAAGTTGTGTCATTAAACTTAAATATTATGTTTTTACAGAAAGAAATTCAAGCAATGTCCTCTTGCAATCACGAAAACGTTGTAACATATTACACATCGTTTGTCGTAAAAGAAGAATTGTGGCTAGTACTCAGATTACTTGAAGGTGGATCTCTCCTGGATATTATCAAACATAAGATGAGAACTACGAATTGTAAACATGGAGTGTTCGATGAGGCAACTATAGCAACAGTACTTCGAGAAGTACTCAAAGGCCTAGAGTATTTCCACAGCAATGGACAAATACACAGGTTTACTATTTTATGCAGCATTTTAATAAATTTTTAATATGTGTCTAAAAAATCTTTTATAATATTTTTTTAGGGATATCAAAGCAGGAAACATACTTCTAGGTGAAGATGGAACAGTACAAATAGCGGACTTCGGTGTGAGCGCTTGGTTGGCGACCGGACGCGATCTTAGTCGACAAAAAGTTCGACATACGTTTGTCGGGACGCCTTGTTGGATGGCGCCCGAGGTCATGGAGCAGGTGAGAGAGGAAAGTTATATTCCAGTTTCTTAGCCTGCGCGTAACGTACCATACTGTTCACAGTCAAAGGTTATAAATGTTTCATTGTTACTGTTACGTCCTTGATTATTTTACCCTTTAAAGTAGCTTTTAATTAAGAGTTTTTTTCGTTGATTCGGTACTTCCAATTCTAGCTTCTTAATCATTTTAATTATAGATTGTTTGCCCATGTTAAGTTTTGCTCCATTAAGCGATAATTTTTAAATGAATGATTTTATGTATGATTTCCACATTTTTGGGAATGGATACACCATTTTTATAAACATTGCTTTGAACGCTGTGTATATTGCAAATCTTTTGTTGCTATAATCTAAAAGAAACCATTTACTTTTTCTTTGAAAATGTTGCTAAGCATGAAAAATCCCGTTTGCGGATGATGGTTTGCTTTTGCAATGAATCTTTTAATACGTATACATGTTGGAACGTGCAACTTTGAGATACGCATATGTGTGTGGCAAGAAATGTTGCGTAGAAAGGAAAAATAAAAAAGCAGCGCCTGTATATATGCTTTTTTATTTCTTCTGCTAAAGCTGTATATAACAATGTTATTATAAATGCAAATCAAGTAATTTAAAATTTTCAAAAATAGGACCATGGCTACGACTTCAAAGCGGATATCTGGTCACTGGGCATTACAGCTATTGAAATGGCTAGTGGTACAGCTCCCTATCACAAATTTCCGCCGATGAAGGTACTCATGCTCACATTGCAAAATGAACCGCCAACTTTAGACACTGCGGCTGATGACAAAGATCAGTACAAAGCCTACGGAAAAACCTTTAGAAAAATGATTGTTGACTGCCTTCAGAAAGATCCAACGAAAAGGTACTTTTTGCTGATGCTAAAGTTTTTTCCACTATCTAGTGCCTAGTTTAATAATATAAACATAAGTATTTGTATCCTTATTCCAACTTATTTATTTTTTAGACCTACAGCAACAGAATTGTTAAAGCATCCGTTTTTCAAGAAAGCTAAGGATAAGAAATATCTACAGCAAACCCTTGTTGCGATTGGACCTAGTCTAGAAACTCGAGTACAAAAGGTAATTGCATGAGATTATTTTAGTTTCAACTATCGATTTCATTCTCTTCAACTCAGAAATTAAAATAGTAAATTTCGATACTAGTGCGAAAAAGATGAGTCTCACCCGAGTGAGGTCGAATGGTTTTGGCACTTTGAGCACGGAGTATCGAACAATATTGATTTTATATTTTCACAGGCATCGAAAAGACAGCCTGGAACCTCTGGTAGACTTCACCGGACAGTTACAGGCGAATGGGTCTGGTCTTCGGAAGAAGAGAGCGGCGGTTCTAGTGGTGATGAAGGTAAGGAAACTCTGCCCATTAATCAGATTGATCGTGATAGCAGTGATGAAGAAGGTCCCGATCATGATGATTATTATGGACATGACAACACTGCCGAAAACCGCAATGCCATATCCGCTGATAAAAATGTTCCTATCAACTTAGTGCTCAGACTTCGGTAAATTTTTTATCTTTTTTCTTGTAAACATAAATTTTTACAGCAGTAATAATTTAAAATTTCCATTTGTTTTTTCAGTAACCAAAAACGTGAACTGAATGATATTAGATTTGAATTTGCCGTGGGTGTTGATTCAGCCGAAGGTATTGCCGCTGAATTAGTTGGTGCTGGACTGGTCGATAGTAAAGATATTGTTGTTATAGCAGCTAATCTTCAAAAACTCATCGATAGTACAGGACACATTCGCACTGTCACCTTCCCTTTGGTGAGAAAATTTTTTATTTTAAATTTAACTTTTTATATTTATTTTCAAGGATAAAATTAGAAAAATGATTTTCATATTAATAATTATTTTCAGAATTCGGGACATGCTGCAAATGAAATCCCTGATGATAAGGCGTTAATTGGTTTTGCTCAGATCTCCATCACGGATTAAATTCTACTCAACGTTCTCTGATACGCCACTTTCTGAGGACGTTACAAGAATAAACGGAAAGAGATTTTTCTCTTTTTGCCCACATCAATGACTGTATATCGATTTAAAGTATTATGAGTCAAGAATTCATAAGTGCTAAGAGAGACGGTGGATTATTTTGTTGAACCTTTTATGCGATTCATACAAAGCTGCATCTTGTTTAATTTATAAGAAATTGTGTTAATTTTCTGTTAGCACGTCAAAGTGAATTTGTACTCGTACATTGTAATGAACTTTTATCATTTACACTGATCCTAGGTTCTAAACCACGAAACAAGATGTTACAATTTCTCGTTATACTAGATTTAGAATTTAAATTTTGGGTTTTGCCTTTTCTGTTTCTATTTTCATAAAAGTCTCAACTGTGTAAATACTAGCAATAAACAGACTTAGCTTTTCGCCTCTTATTAAACGGAGTGTGTCCAAAAAACGAAGCGATAAATTAATATGTATAAGAAATTGGGTGTTGCATAAATTGTATCGAGCTTGAAAATAAGCATCTTCAATGAAGCTAATAATTTATAAAATTACGCGCACTTTTCAAGAATCACCACCACTTCATAGGTACGAGGTGCAATTTTATCAGACCCTACTTCATGCTTTTTTGTCTTAGGCAATAAGAAATACGCGAATAGAAGTACGATAACAAATAAAAAAACCTTTTTGTACTTAATACGATAGAGTCGATTAGGCATCCATCGTTTGCCTCTGTAGATTTATAAACTTGTAGAATAGTGATGATGTGAGCAAGTGTGTGACAACAAGTGCTCATGCAAATTTTAATTTTCCACTTATAATTTGTATATTTCGAGAAGACACAAAATACAAAACAAAATAGTGTACAACTACTATAATACGTGAATTCCCGTTTCAGATGTATAAAATCATTCTGCCGTTCCATAAAGACTATATACTTAGCTGCTATCGTTACCTTTATTGGTCGCTATTTTTCAAAACAATGTTTTTGGAATTTCTATTTATCCACTAAACCGTATGTGGTCTATTTTAAGTATATCGTTTTTAAGTTAATCGTTGAAAATTTTTTGAATGATGTATTGAAGATATCTCCATATGGACGTACTGTTTATTTGAGTCAACGTTTACTTAGTTATTCTTTCGATATTTTATTAAATTTAACAAATCTTAATTTTGAAACATGACTGAAAATCGATATAGATTATCGAAAAATTGTCAAAATATTTATTGATCAAACTAATCAAAAAATTTTTATAAAACGTTCATTTCATGTTTAAAATATATGTATTCAAGACTATTCTTAACTATATATTATATATAAAAAGAAATTTTTGTCGATTTGTGTATTCAGCACACATATTTCTGTTGCATAGATCGAAGAATCTAAGAACAAAAATTTTCACGTGCAAAATCCAAGCATAATTGTAGATCAATAAGTCGCGATTGCTTAAAAGTTTCCTTGAATTGATCAATGTATAGCTACATTGCGAATGGCACTACCAATATATCATTAAATATTGTCCAGTACAACAATTTACAATTTTTTGGAACGTTTGACAAAACAAAATAAGGGAAAAGAAAACTCGCTTTAGGCCTATATAATCAGTAATATAAATATCGTGCCTTATTCGAAACATTAATTCCAAAAAATTTTAGACGAACAAGAATATCCGGAAGACAAACATCGGCCCATAGCACACACATAGCCCGCGCGAAATAATCACAAAAAACACGCAGCTTCGCCGAAGCAGTGCCAAAAGGAGTGTACTGTATGTAGCGATTATGAAAAAGTCAACTATTTATTTGTATCGATTATTAACATGAAACAACGTTTAGCAAGTAAAGATTCTTGTATATATTTCATTTTTTTCCTGTTTACAAGTCTCCTACAATTTTTTCTGTATCTTTTACAAATTCAGATCCTCACTATTTATTGAAATTGAGTACTTTTTGAAACAAAGTATTTCATAATTAATGAACCAATGGTTTTATAAGGTGTAATGTAAATACAACCTGCACTTTTGATATTCACGCATCGCTAGATTTTTAAAAACCTACGAGTCAATTTTTCTAATTCAATTAATAAAACCATGAATAAGTAAAATGTAGTTTTGGATTAATTTCACGTATTTATATCACGTGCATGATTTATTATTCACGAACAAAATATTTTATAGAAAGAAATTAAGTTTTGTATACTTTGAAAATGCATTACGTCCAGAACCTGGGTAAAGTTCATTTTATGCATTATATTTTTTCATTTTTTAAAGTTTCTTAAATAAGTAAATGATTTTATTACGTTACCCTTTTTACCTAATTATCTCTCAATTTAATTTAAAAAACAATTTTTTATACATTTGAAACAACCTATCAGTTACAGGCCGTCAAGTTTCTTATTAGTACTTCCTGCATGTATAACTGAATACCTGCATAAAAATTTATTTCACCTGTAATAAAAAATGTTTTCACTTTCTCGGAAGGTAATTACGTTGTTGTCTATTGAAATATACCTGCAAATAAAAACGCCACAGCTCTCTAAACGTAATTATTCTTACTGGAACTAATGAAGACAAATATATAGATGTTTTCATAAATATTTTCCTCAATCACTGAATTAATGCGTATTACCAAGCTGCTAATATTCCATTATTTTTAAATACAAAGCTTTTTTGGCTAAAAAGTTTCATTCGCTATAATTTAACTGTAACATCTTAAAAGGAATTATAAATGTAGAATAAAAGCTATTTTTAATCCTTATTAAATTGTTTTCTACAGTTTATTCATCTGCAATAAGTAAATATTTATCGTGAAAAATTATTCAAGAATGTATTTATACAAATAACATGAGTAACTCGTAAATCGTCCTATTTAAAATTCAATTAATTTCGGATAAAAGAAAGTGGAAAAATTCAAATAATCAATTCTAGACAAAATAAAAAAATGATGTTAAAGATGTAGCAACGAACTTTATGCAATAATATTTTAAATACGTCTACACGTAGGTATATTTTGCACAGTATATGAAATTTCTTATGCAATTCAGTTCTGCTTTGCCACTCAAGCATGTATTTCGCGAGATATTTATACAATAAAGTTCTTGTATTTTAGAACTTTTTCTCTGAATGCTTATCTCATGATATATTACACAAAGTTGTTTTATTCCATCAGCTATATGTATTTAAAGATTAAAAATGCAAATTTGATTCACGATTGAAATTGAATTCTTTTTATATTGCGAATATTATAAAGGAAATATTAAATTAATTCTTTTTCGTTTATTATTATGTTATTATCAACAGTATTGCATTTCTTTTATAATTTATTTTAAATTTAACATCGACGTTATTTTTGTAAAAGAACAAATTTTCCGTTGATTATTTTTAAATAAATAAATACATATTTATATCAATGCAAAAATAGGTATTCAGCTCTTATCGTTTAATTTTTTATAATAATAATAAATTAATTAATTTTAAAATAATAAAGAATTAATTGATCGCCAATTTAAAACATAATTTTGACATTTCCAAAGCTTTTTTGGACATAAAAGCTTATCTCTATATAGAAGAATCGAGTCATCCATTTTTTATACTCTGCCTAAGCATTCGGCACACCGGCAAGTTGCGAACCACATTATTTAATTTAGCGATATGATTTCAGACAGATAGGGACGAGCGCGGTTCGCGCCGACGTCATCGTATATCAAGCATATTCCGAGGGAGTCGTTCGCGCTCACGTATACACTCTTGAGCGCAGCCTCGTTTTACTACACTACATCCACGGGTTCCTCTCGTGCATGTATAATCAGTGGAAAAGGAGCAAACGCGTGCTGCGCTGCTGCTGCTGCTGTTTATCGAGTTAATTTCCAACGCACGCCCATACAGCTCGTCCCCCACGCGACTTAGCCCGTGCCCGTCTAATCCCACATACGCAGAGTTCTCCTGCTACAACAGCAGTGAAGAAATGGAAGACCGCCAAAACACAGAGCCGCTGCTGCAGTCGACGACTACGTCAAAATAACTACGCGATAAGCGCGAAGCTCAGGTTAATCGGATTGGCGATTCAGAGGCGGAGGCTGCTGCTGATGCTGACATTGTTAACCAAATAGTAAACAATCGACAGTCGTTGGACGGACGACGAAGGAAAGCTATCGGTGCAAGCCTTATAAGGCCAAGCTTTGGCAGCTTGCTTTGACCTGTCAAGTGAAAACGCTGACCTCGTAGAACAGGAAATTGGAAATATTACGCACACGACCCGCGGACGCTCGAATTATGCCTGAGGAATTAGGCCGCACGCGCTTCCTCCTTCAATAGTTTACTGCTCGATTGAATTTGCGCGTGAGTCAATTATTTACATTATCTGTTGATTAAGCTTCTTTTGAATTCTAGCTCATTCAGTGTAAACAGTGATAAGAATCGGTTTTTGGTTGAAATTTCGCGTTTTGTTTGCTTAAAAGCTGAAGCTGATTTTTATTTTAATTTGTTTACAGAAAGTTAAAATGCTATGGCTGCCCCAGAGTCACGGACTGCAGAGGAGGAGGTGAATAATGTAGATACAGAATCAGAAGGAAGCAGTGTTTATCAGTGCAGTTCTGTGATATCCACAGTCCCTGACAGACATGGGTTCTTGGGTGGTTCACAGTACAGTCCTGAGAGGTATTTTATTGTTTTTCATAAGATACTTTGTTGAAAAATAAAACTTAAATTGTTTGTTATTATTTTTTTTTTTCAGAAAACAAGTTATACCATCAGAAGTGATTCTAAGACGAGAGAGAAAATGGATTCGAATGTTAGACAAATGGAGCACATTTATGAGCACAAATTACAGAAAAGTAAGGGAACGATGCAGGAAGGGTATTCCACCTTCTGTTCGTCCAAGGGCTTGGTTGAATTTATGTGGTGGTGCTCTTTTGATGAAACAAAATCCAAACTTATACCAAGAATTAATCAAACAATCAGGGGATCCAAAATATATTGATGATATTAAAAAAGATCTACATCGTCAGTTTCCACACCATGAAATGTTTGTGGAAAATGCACCTGGTCAACAAGAATTATTTCAAATACTGAAAGCCTATTCTATTTTAAATAGCAAAGTAGGTTACTGTCAAGCACAAGCACCTATTGCTGCTTTTCTACTTATGCACATGCCAGCTGTCCAAGCCTTTTGGTGTCTTGTGGCTATCTGCGATAAATACCTTGTTGGATATTATAGTCATGGCATGGAAACATTACAGAGAGATGGCGATATTTTGTTTGCCTTGCTTAAGAAAGTGTCACCTGTAGCTTATAAACATTTGGTAAGCTAATTGTTCTACACTTTATGTTCTTCATGCATGCTTAGATAATCAACATTAATGTTTTGTATTTCAGAAAAAGCAAAAAATGGAACCAATTCTGTACATGACTGAATGGTTTTTATGTGTTTATACTCGAACACTTCCTTGGGAAAGTATTCTTCGCATATGGGACATGTTTTTGTGTGAAGGTGTAAAAATTATTTTTAAAGTGGCTCTTGTTTTATTAAAAGGTTGTTTAGGTAGATCTTGGCAAACAAAAAAGTGTCCAACATTGTACGAAACATTACAAGTTCTAAAAAATCCTCCACAGCGAATAATGGAAGAGGAATATTTAGTATACCACGTAAGTTTAAGTTTATTAAAATTAAAAAAACTCTAAATTGTGGCAGTACTTAACTTTTTAAATTTATTTTAGATTCTAAAATTAAATTTAAGTGAGGAAGACTTTGAATACGAACACCAACGACAAATAATTAAGCGCAGAGGAAAAGACCAACCTCAACATCAAAGTGGCAATAATTGGACGAGTTTGTAAAAACAATAATTTTGTTAACACAACGCAACAAGACGTTATGAGTCGGCGTGCCTTTCTATCGCTCACACAAGTCATATCATGAGGTGGAATGTAATTAGCGTTGACGTTAAAATTTCCAAAGTGGGTCGTGCAATTTTCCACGAACTTAATAATTTAATCATTTTCCATATTCGAGAATTCCATATTTTTTACAAAGTATATAAATAAAGCATTTCCTTATATAACTAGGAAAAAGCCTTTTCCATGACACCTTTTTAAAGGTGAATGTGGTTAAGGAAGCATAGTGGAATGTTGCCATTATTTTAAAAAAATGGTGAGAATGAGACTTACTAACATAAATATTATGGTAAACAAGTATCAAGTATGATTGTTATACCGTCTTTTACGTCAATATTTATGTATGTACAAAATAGTTCTTGTATGATGTATTTTTAAAAAATATACGATTATGATAGTGTTATTTATAAAATTATCTACTATCAATAAACCAATACATTATTTCCACAAAAAAATTAAATCAATTAAATTTCAAATAAGCAGCTGTTTTCATAATTGCCAAATTTTATGGAAATACGCCTTATGATTTTATGAAGCGGCAAGCAGCGAGCAGCGCTTATTTATATTCGTAAATGTGTGCGTTAAAGCACGCACGGACGTACAAACACATACAAATGCCTATATTTGTCGTAAGTTTTATAACGTACACACTATACAGTGTACGGGTAAAAGATGTTGCTGTTTTATAAGTTTTAACGGGTTTTCCTTTGAAAAAGACTACTTGAACTTCACGAGTGGTGATTTACTAAGTCAGTGAATCTTTGTTTGTGTGCACTCAAGCTCTGCAGCAACAAGTAAATGGATGCCTCTAGAAGAAGTAGATCCATTCAAGCTCTCAGCTGCTCCTGATTTTAGGTGATCATAGGTTAAAAGTATGTTTATACTTAGAATTTGATTTATCTAGCAAAGGAATTTTACTTATTATCTTTGATTATCTTGAGTAGAGTGACACATACATAACCTCTTGAAAAAAGAATTTTAAGCTTTATTGAGTTAATTAATCAAAAACATGTAAGATTTTAGGAGTGTAACAATGAAGATGACTCATGTAACATGCAGTGAAGATTAAAATGCCACAATTCCGAAGGAAAAAATCTACCAAGTCTTTTCCCGTTAAAGTTTGTACATTAGATGCTGAACTTGAGTTTAATTTAGAAGTAAGTTGGATTTATTGACTGTAACATACATTAGCTAGTTTTAGTAGGAATCTGTAAATTTAGAAATTGTTTATTTTTAGTGGAGAGCAACGGGAAGGGATTTATTCGACCTTGTATGTCGTACAATAGGACTCCGAGAAACATGGTACTTTGGCCTTCAGTACGAAGACTCAAAGGGATTCATTTCATGGTTAAAGTTAGACAAAAAAGGTTAGTGGTTTATTCATTAAAGTTAGTTTAGTTAAAACATAACTTATTAAAAGTATAATTTGTTTTCAGTTCAAGATCAAGGCATTTCTCAACAGTCAACGACTCCTTTTATGTTCCTTGCTAAGTTTTATCCAGAAGATGTTGCTGAAGAACTCATACAGGAAGTAACACAACATCTTTTTTATCTTCAAGTGAAACAGGCTATTCTTTCTATGGATATATATTGTCCACCAGAGGCTTCCGTACTATTAGCATCTTATGCTGTACAAGCTAAGGTATGTAACACATTAATAAAATTATAAATAAATTAATTTGTTTCAAAATAATTTTTAAAATTACATCTTTCAAGTATGGAGATTATGATGAAGCATCTTATCAGCCAGGAATGCTTGCTAGTGAAGATTTACTGCCTCAGAGAGTTATTGATCAGTATCAGATGACTCCAGAAATGTGGGAAGATAGAATCAAAATTTGGTATGCTGATCACAGAACAATGTCCAGGGATGAAGCAGAAATGGAATATTTAAAAGTTGCTCAAGATTTGGATATGTATGGTGTTAATTATTTTCCTATCAGTGTAAGCCCAATTTATTTTTCAGTCTCTTTAAATTCAACTTTAAAGTTGTATATAACTACTTCTTTCAAACAGAACAAAAAGGAGACAAATCTTTGGCTAGGGGTAACGGCTTTGGGGCTCAATATTTACGAAAAGGAAAACAAGCTGGCACCAAAGACGACGTTTGCCTGGTCGGAGATCCGGCACATAAGCTTCGACGACAAAAAGTTTATCATCAAACCAGTGGACAAGTCTTCGCCGAATTTTGTCTTCTTCTCGCAGAAAGTTCGCATGAATAAACTGGTAAAGAAAAAGTCTGATGTTGGGCGCTGGGTGAAGGGTGGCTTACAGGTAGCTTTAGGTATGGACGAGCGTAATAGTGACAAGGCTACTCGCGCCTTATTTGTTAAGATTCTGGACCTGTGCATCGGTAACCACGACCTGTTCATGAGGCGCCGGAAGCCAGACTCCATGGAGCTCCAGCAGATGAAAGCCCAGGCCAAGGAAGAAAAGTCTCGGTAATGTCTCGTGCGATTTCTATTATCAAAGCTTTTTGTCCCTGCATTGCGTGAGTACAAAATAATTTCAATTTTAAGAATGCTTACTTATTTACAAGCTAACTGAATTGTAAGTTACTTATACTACTCGTAGTTATTATATAATGCGAGCGCTTACTAATAAATAGTAATTTTTAAAATCCTGTTTTTAAAAAAAAGTATAAGGTAAAAATAATACTAATAGAGTTTAAGATAACATTTTGTCGTTTTTCTTTCCATGTGGTCTTAGAGCGGAGATTAAAGCACGGAGCTATTATTAATCCAAGCCATTTAAATAAGTATAGAAAGATGGGGAAAAATGCGGTCATTAGTGAGGGACCTTAGGGTATATATAAAACACATATTTATACACATTCGGTTTTGGTAAAAGAACCGATTTTCGTAAGACGGGATTTGAAAAATATAAACTGTTATCTATTTTTATTTTAAAATACATAGAATTTCTTCTTCTATAACTTTTTTCAACAAAAAAGTTTTAAATGAAAAATCTAACATAATATATCGAACTCAAAATCGGTAGAATCTTATCTTAAATTTTAATAAAAGTTAAGTGCATGCCTATTTTGAATTTTGGCTTCCCTATTATTCCGCATATATTCTCTAAAATTTATTTATACAATAAGCGCAGAGAAAGTGATGTGTTAAAAATGAAGCTTAAGAAATACAATTATTATAATTGTAATTACTAAGAAATATTCAAATAAATGGTGAAAGTTGGTAAAGTAAACCATTATTATAAAAAAAACAACAGAAAGTTTAACTCATTGTATAAATTTTAGCAAAATTAAATTCACTTCTTTTAAATTTATATCAAACCTTAGATCTGAGTGGTATATAATGTTAGAGTTACAGCTTCTTAATAAAACTGGTCATTTTTGTTAGGAGGCAAATTGAAAGGAATAAACTTGCACGCGAAAAGCAACTTAGAGAAGCTGCAGAAAGAGAAAAAGCAGCGATGGAACAAAGGCTGTTACAATATCAAGAAGAAATACGACTTGCTAATGAAGCACTTGTAAGTAAAATATTCATAAACGAAGTAAAGTAAACAATGTTTAAAATTTAAGTATTAACAAAATTTTTGTCAAACAGAGACGTTCCGAGGAAACGGCAGATTTACTGGCAGAAAAAAGTCGCGTTGCTGAAGAGGAAGCTATGCTTCTAAGTCAAAAAGCCTCTGAAGCACAGCAGGAGATTACTCGAATTAGGTTAAGCAATATGAAGACAGAAGAAGAAAAAGTTCATTTAGAACAAAAAACTAGGGACGCTGTACGTCTTACAGAAATGTTAGTACAAGAATCCGAAAAACGTGCTCTTGAAGAAAAAAAGTTAAAAGATGAACTTTTGCGAGCTCGAATTGCCGAGAAAGAAGCCAAGGAGAAATTATTAGAATTTTTAAGCAGAAATGCTTACACTTCCTCAATAACTGTATGTATTTGATTTTTTGTTTAACTGACTTTTGCTCTTTATCTTATTACATTTTTTGATTAATATTCTTTTTTTTAGCCTGTACCAAATCTATTTCCGTCGACACAAGTTCTTCCTTCAGATTTACAAGCAGATTTACAGACTCTTCAGTTAGATTCGGAACCGTTATCTTCTGAAGTTAATTGTTACGATTTAATTGCCGATGGAGATGTTGATCAACTTTCTTTGGAAATTGAAAAAGAAAGAGTTGATTATTGGGAGAAGAGTAAAAATCTACAAGATCAATTACGTGAACTTCGATCTGAAATAGAAGTGCTGAAAGTGGGTGAAAAACAATGTGAATTAGATCAACTTCATGAAGAACAAGTTCGACTTGGAGAAAATAAGTACAGCACACTAAAGAAGGTTAAATCAGGTTCTACAAAAGCCAGAGTTGCCTTTTTTGAAGAATTGTAGATTTATCCAAAGTATTCAATGCTATAATTTTGTATAGCAGGCTTTGTATGTTCCATAATAATAATTATTTTTGAAAAATGTAGAATGTAGCTAAGCTAATTTGACGATCGTGGAATTTTGTATTATACGTATAACGGTGTAATTAGATGTACTAATATACCGACATATCGTTTGGAAAAAGACGCAGTGATTTAGGCTGTGGTATCCATACGCATATGAATTCGCACATTTTTTGAAAACTGCGAAATTAAATTAATTACAGTTTGTTACTTCGATCTAGAAGTTTAAGCTTTTTATACTAACTATCGGCTTATCTACTTTTAAATGAAAAAAGCTTATAAAATATAAGCTGCATTAATGATAGGCAATTTTTTTATTAGTCACGTTATTTGCTAGTTTGCAAAATTTGAGTCTGTATTTAAATTGTACAATTTGAAGTCGACAAATTATTCGACAGTGCCTTTTAAAATTGTTTATACGCGTATAAAATAATCATATAAAATATTAAAATCAGTGCTGTATTGAACAAAGACAGAATTTATTTGTCCTTATATACATGTATTTACTCTGATAATATATTTTGTTATACTTTAGAGAGAACGACTGACGAATTTTCATAAGATAAAATAACCCATGTTTATTAATGGGTAAACATCTTTAAAAAACATTGAGTGCCTTATATTTTGTCTTGTAATTATATCATACAATAGTCAGTTTTAATTAATAAAATCTATATATATTATATACAGCATTTTTTCCACAGCATCTTTTCCCTAACCAATAATAGTATTAACATAAGTCATCCTTTATCACAATTGCACCTTCTATATATAATTTAACTAAATTATTACTCAGGATATGAAAATTTCATACCTGTTGAAACCTAATATCCCTTTCAAGCATTCAACATAATTACATTTGGAATGCTTTTAAACATTATTGTATAAATAATCTAACAAGATTTTCTTCTTTGGCTGGATAACCAGTAACTGGACATTTCTTGTTCTTTCTTATTTCTGTTAATATGCATTGATAGCAGTAAACAAATCCAGAAGTTGAAACTGCTGTGTGAATCCAAGGAGGTTTGTTACAAATTGGACAGATTCCTTTATATTGTTTTGCAAAATCAGGAATCTGAAATTTTGTGTCATTGATAAAGTTGAAATATTAAAGTGAATTTTAATTTAAATTTACCTGTGGTGGAGGTGGAATTGGCAGCTTGGTAAAGTTAAAATCGTAATAATGTTCTTGGTTCCACCATCTAAGAAATTGAAGGAAGAAAGCACTAACTTCAATAGAGCGTACAATAGAAAGTCGAAGAATTTCTAATCCATCACCAGCATTAAAATTTCCATGTCCTAATTTTTTCAGTAATTCAATTAAACCAATCTCTTCACTATCCTTAGCATACGTTAGAGAAATTGAAAGTAAACGAAGAGAAAGTGTTGGATACTCAGACTTATTTGACAGATACAGAAGATATTGATACAGAGTAAGCACTTCTTTTATGCCTTGAAAAATTTTGTATATTTGGATACAATAGTTTTGCCATTTATTTGGTTGGACCTATAAAATTATTTTATATTTAATGAATTATGAAAATAATATTAATTAAACCATCTTTTTTATAATTTACATACAGTGTTTGAATCATGATTTGCATTTTCCCAACTTTCAATTTTCCTCTGCAAATATGGAAAGACAACTAAAATTATCAGTGAAATATTAAGTCTTCTTTGATCTAGTTTTAATTTGACTTTAGAATCTTTTAAAATGATGCGTTTTAAGCCATAGAAAGTTTCTGAAAAAGATGCAGCTGAAAAAAAATTACTTTTTTTTGTAACAAAAATATATTAATGTTAAAAGGGAATTAAAATATAATAATAATTACAATAATGTTTTAAATAATAATTCTGCAGAGTAGTAATTAATATGAGATAGATCTCATCTGACCATTGATACAGCCAAGAGTACTTATCCGGATTGACTGATGCTAAAATCTGAATAAAAGAGCAGTTATTTTTATTGCTTGTTTCTATTGAAAATTTACGCGCAACTACTCACAGTCAAGATCTTTTTTGCGGCAGGTTCGAGAGTTGCAGCAAGTGATTTCTGAGCAGCTATCTCAAAGATTGAAGGTTTAGCGAAGGCTGTTCCTGTGAGATGCGCACCTCTTTCTGCCATAATGCGTCGTGTAAATTTTTCTTAACCATCACAGTCAAAATTTTTTATTACTTCAACTCGAGATCTATTCAGTATTTGGTCATACTCACTTCATTTCAAAACATAACCTTCCCTACTGGTTCTGCAACCTAACCTTATCTATTATATGCGCTTGGGTCGAGCATGCGTGCTCGCTAGATGCTGCATATGTGCTGCTTCTTGGCGGCACGCATGCTTTTCAGTTCATCAAGGGGTATCCGGAGAACATGATGCGCGAGTAGGTTACCAATGAACCTACCTCCTCAAACGACTATCAAAATTAGTATTAAGTATATGGGATTTCTCACTAGATTTCATTACACGTATAAGGGATATTATGTGATTATTATTTGGTATTTAACTATCTTTTTTAATTTATATAAGAGAGGACAAATGGATAAAATTATAATTAGGATTTAAAGTAAGTACTTTTATTTAAACTTTTAGAAATATCATACAAAACAAATTAATATATTCGTAAACGTATAGATTAATCATTAAGTATAACAGCAGAATAAAAGAACACAAAATTGATTATTAAAACTAGCGAAAAAGTATTACAGTAAGCATCAGTAACACTAGCTAAAAATTATTACACGCAATTACAGCAATAAATGCACTAAAAAATAATATTAAGAATAATTTTAAATTACCAATCACATTTTTAACGCGTATTAGGTAACTTTTTTGTATTATTACACGTTCAAATTACAAACAATTGTGTATAAAAATTATTTTTTATAAAAAATCCTTAAAATTACATCTTGTACTTTTTAAAACCGCAATGTCGTAAAATTAAAAGTACGCGAAAATAATATCCCTGCGTATTTACAACGAAACAATAAATATAATCCACAGTCTCTTCTTTAAAAATCTCCTTGAAGGGCAGCGAAAATGAATTTTCTCAAGAATCGAAACAAACAAAAAAAAAAATCAGTCAAAGTCACCACATCATAAAGGACGCTCGTTTGCTATTCCTTGCCAGCGGGTTCAAGCACAAATTGGACAAGACTCGAATGGCCTCCTCCCCCTCGGCGTCCTTCGCGTAAAGCGTCTTTCTCTTCCTGTCGCTGCTCCGCGAGCTGACCACCGACGCTCTGGTCGAGGCGGGGGTGTGATTGTGCTCCCTCGTCAGTTTCGGCAGCTGGCCGTTCCTCGCGCTGTTCTTCGCGAATTTCGCGCCGTGCGAGTTGTACTTCTTGAAGTTGTTGAAGGTCTGGCTCTCCTTGGCGGCGCGGGCGAACAATTGGGCGCTCGGCTCGGCGTCGATCGGCGCCGACGGCGCTCTTCTCTTCGTTCGCGGCCGCTCTTTGCGCGGCTCGTTCGAGTTACAGGCGGCTGGTTTGCGCGGCTGCTTGTGATTTTCCGAGGCGTTGCTTTTCCGATTGTCGACGGGGCTGGCTGCCGCGAGGCCTGGAAAGGTCAAGGCCGCGTTTTGCATTCCTACCAGAGGCACACCGAGGACGGTCTTCTTCTTCCGCTTGCTGTCGTTCAGCTGCTTGTACGCCTCGCTGGCGAAGCCCAGATTCTTCTCGTAAACGCTGATTTTGGTGTTGACCAGGCCGGACTTTTGCACGGCTTTCAAGGTGTTGGTGGTCCTCTTTTCCTCCAGGCTCGAGCCGATAGTCTTCGGCTTCCTTCTCGACTTGGTTCCGGAAGCAGAGTGAAAGCCCGACGAGTTCTCGATGAAATTGTAATGGCCTTCGAGGCTGCAATCCGTGCTGACGTTCAGGTCCAATTGCCTCCTTCGTCGTCGACGTCTTCGCGCCTGGTTCGACTTGATCGTGGAGATGCTCATGACCTTCTTGGACTTGCCCGAGGAGAAGTCGCTCTTGAACTTGCCCCTCAAGGGCAGATTAAAGGACTTTATTAAAACCGCTCGCTCGTTCTCCTCCTTCTCGGTCGCGTCCTGCCTCAGATAGTACCTCTCGACGTCGTCGTTCGGCACGTCGATCGGATTTCCCCAGGGGTTCGGGTCCGCTTGCACCTCGTTCGTTCGGTGATCGGAGTTCGCCGTGCCGTTGGTCTTCGCGCTTTGCTTCGGTGAATTCTCGCTGCCCTCGAGCCACCTTCAAGATTTACCGGCAAACGTGCTGCCGCGCGTCATTGACAGTCGGTTTTCCAGACTTCCGCAGCCGATTCCTAAAGCAGATATTTGGTTATAGAGAGTAAACTGGAGAACGTTTGTGTTGAACTAACTAGGAAAGGACACGACCTTTGGGTCACGGATTTAATTGAACTTTGAAATATGTTTTCTTATGTTGAAATATGAAAGAAGCCGCGTCCAGTCTAGCAAAAATTACATAAGTAGATTTTTTTATGATTTTTTGATGAAATTTTTTTGTTTGGATATTAAGGTTTGATTTCACCTTTCAAATGCCGGAAGTTAAAATATTCTCCATGTGACAATTGAAAAGTTATATTTGGATTGAACAAAAATCGATTTTTCTTACCTTTTCGCTAAAAGAGCCCATAACTTTTGAAAAATCAAGCGTTAGGCTGAATTGACGTGGCTTCATTCATATCTTATCTTAATATTAGAAAACATATTCCAAATTTACAAGAAAATCCGTGGCCCAAAGTTCGTGTCCTCTCCTAGTAAGCTTAGTTTTTCGTATAATGCAGCATAAATTAGTAGCGATAGAAATTTAGTGAATTTTGAGCAGCATTTTTTTCAAGCAATAAAACATTTATCAAATTTCGTAACGAGCCACGAATTTTTCGCGAAAGGCGCTCTTGAATTTCACTACCAGATTTAAGCGCAGAATACCGTAAAACCGTTTCCTGAATTTAGCCGCGCACTTGAATAGCATTATCATATACGCTCACCGTAATCGTGATCATTTTCGTTAAAAGGACTGAGCGTCTGCGTGGAGGTGAACGTCGACGTTTCGACCTTTCTCCTATTGCGCTTCTGCTTCTTCAGTCTCGAGCAGGCCAACAATGTACTCAGCAGAGCGCACAGCTCAATTAAAATAACGCCCAGTCCTATCGCCAGTAGGATCAGCGCCTGGTCCTGCACCCAACTCTCGATGAACTCCAAGCAGCCCTGGATCAAATTCAAAAGTCAAGCGTAATTCTTACAAAACTTATAATTTATATTAAAAATATGTCAACGTCAATCGAAACTTTTTAATCCCACAAGCCTACAGATGCACGAGATTATATGTATATAAGTTAACCGAAATGAGCCTACCGAGGTATGCCTCGCCTGCTGATGCTCGGCGGGATTGAGCGCCTGGCACAGAGTCAGATTCCTGGGCTGCGGGTTGAGGAAGCCGTCGGGCTCGTAGGAGTTGTCGAGGAAGCAGCAGCTCAGCGGCACGAGCAGATCCCGGCGGCCGAGCTCCTGGAGCCGCCACCACGAGGTGCCGTAATTGCTGCTGCCGTTTACGCCGCAGCACGAGAACTGCGAATAGAAAAATAATCGACGCGCGCTCGTGTGTAATATGATGTGCTGGACGCGCTCGATGATTAAAGCCTAAAAAGCGAGCTGACCGAGATTCCGGCGTAGCGTGCGCTTTAATTGGGAATAGATTGCTTCTTGCGATTTGTCGGAGCATCCAGTTCGCCTCGCGGGAAAACTGGGTTGGCAGGACGAAGGAGATAATGTTTTATTTGGAACGACGGGCGTAATCGTAGTAAATAATAATGCGGGGTGAGCATCGTGCTTTTTTTTATAAAGGAAACTTAAACTTCTTTTATCACGTGCAATTTTCAGAGTGGACGCAAAGGATATAGCAGGAAAAAAATTTGCATAATTTACGTAACGCGTTCTGCGTGCAACACTCAATTTTTGAAAGCCGACATCCCAATCTAATTAAAACACTGTTAAATTATTCCAAAGCCCGCCACCCGCTACAAAAGCCACGATAAAATCAATATAGCTGAAAAAGAAATTGCGCGCGTGCAAGGTGCACCAATTAAACCCCCCGAATCGTACAATAAAGAAGACATGGATATTTACGGAAGTCTGGGCGAGATCGAGGGCCGCGGTGAACTGCTCGCGGCCCGGAAGGGCGTAGTTCCTCTGCAGGGCCCGCATGAGTCTTGGCGCTCGCACGTCGACCCCCAGCAGGTGCGGCCAGAACACGACGATCAGGCACAACGAGCACTTGCCGATCAGCAGCAGCACGATCACGCTCACGTACTGGAAAAAAAAAGACAATTTCACCCGATATATATATAGGCGGCGATGGTTATTACATATACTTTCCCGGAGGAGGACGTTTGCCACGCATCGCTTGTTTATGCGAGTAATTAGAAATCGAGGAGAGGCTCGTATATACAGTTTTTTTTTTCATTCGCTGCGCTGGATGGACGGAGTTTGATTTGGTTGGGCAGTGTCGCGGGTAATTTGGCCGCGCGCGAAAGTGTAAGGAAATTTTGCGAAATCTATTATCGATCGGTTGCCGATGGCGGTTTGCAAAGAATTATACTTTATGATGAAGCTCGATCGCGAAAATTCTAATTAGTTCAAGGATCTTCTCTACATTCGCCTCGAGAAACTTCATTAATGATATGTACTTTCAGCTTATTATGCACATTAAATTTGCCTCACTCACGAACTTTCGAATTTGAAAATAAAAAAAAAAGACGTTCTAAAACGAATCCGCGCGACTCAAAAAAATAATCCAACTACTAACAAAAACGCCGGTAATAATTAACACCTACTGGATAAGCAGGGCTCGAAGAGGTCGACAGGTGCAGTGGGCGAACGATTCCCGTTTCCCTGTCATCCATGGCGTGCACCGACACATAACAACGCAGCAGGGGGGGACGAATAAAACGCCATGTGGGTATAAATATATATTTATGCGTTTACTCGCAGAAACGCGCGGCGGCTTTTGTGTACTTTTCCGTGTGTCGCTCGATGGCCACTGCGTTAAGCTGGCGGTGTGGGAGCAAATCGGTTTTGTTGTCGGGATGGATTTCGAAGCCTGGATTCGTGTAATGAGAGTCATTATGGGGAGTATTGTTTGGCGAACTTGTTATTACGCAATTTTTTGAAGTATTTTTATGTAATTGAAGTGATTAAATTATAATTACTGCAATTTATCTTGAGACGAGTTGAAATGATTTTATCAGTCCGCGGACTTCTAGAAATTTAAATAGCTTTGTTTAAGATTGTAGAAACTAGTCGCAGTGCAAAAATCATTTCTGATATGGGTTTCATGACAAAGCAGAGCGCCCATTGTCGTATGCCGAGCATAAAAGCTTTCAAAATCTGAAATACAATCCGAAAGCCGCGGCGTTTAATTACATCCTCCCCATTGTATACGCAGCCGCATAAAACAATGCGCGAAGCGCGCCTATCCCACAAATCAAACCCGCGGAAATTCCTATCTAAATTATACTCACGGAGACGGTGATACAGCAGTTGTAGAGGCAAGAAGCCCAGCATCCCAGGATGCCGGCGATCGCGATGACGAAGCCGACGCCGACGACGACGAGGGCGACGTAGTAAAAGAGCGGCTGATCCGGATGCACGTCGCTCGTTCCCAGCAGCCGCGATAATAGGACCCTCTCGCTGTCGGCCAGTAAAAGTGCTCCCAATGACATCAGCACGAAGCCCGACATCTGAAAGCGAAACGAATATCCGAGAGAGCTGCTTCCCGACTCTCCGCTCCGCGCAACTTCCGCCCTCGAGCCAAATTTACATAATATAACTCACGAGGAAGATGATGTTCGAGCAGCACATAAAGGCCTTCGACAGGCCCAGCCTCTTTTTCTCCTGCATCCTGGATTGCTCTGGGCCACACCGGTCGATCCTCGAGGATTTCTAAGCTCGCTCCCTCGAGCACGCTCGCCGCATGATGCCCGACGCAAAGTTATATACCCGCTTTACCGCGAGAGCGATTTGCAGAATTTAGGCAGGTGTCTATATCGGTGATGGTTATAGCGCGCAACATCGTCCGCGCTCCGCGGTGGAATGCCGGGCAGCGCCGCGATAAATTCGTGCTTGGCGCGCGCGTTCGAGTTTCCTACTGGGATTACCTCATGCGCGACGCTATCGCGAGCTGTTGGGGCGGCCAAATGGAAACGGAAGGAAGTGCGTCGCTCGCGAGGGGGGCCTCCCCCCCCTTCTAGATTACCTGCGCGCCGGAATCGCGGAAGAGAGACCTGCCCCTTTTTACCTTTGGCAGCTGCTTATTTTCTAAGTCTATCTTGTCGTATTGACGCTGGTTTCGGTAATACATGACCCCGATGCTAAAATTTATGCTGTTTAACGACAGTTTTTGATTATTTTTTAATTGATAATTCTCGGTTTAGGTGAAATTTTTGAACGCGTAGGCGTGGCTTTTGAAAAACAAAAGTAGGTAGAATTTTTAAATAGATAGAACTCTAATTTTTTAAAGGCATCACTAAAAGGAACAATAGAATTTTTGAACAAGTATTTTCATATCATAAATAATTTATTTGCATCTCATTATATACAAATCTTATACCAAAAGATATTTATAACAAAATATTACTTATAGAAAATGATAATATATGATACATCAATCATAAATTCAACAGAACAACAAACGCTCTCTCAATCAGAGTTTAGCTCGCGTTCCGCGGTAAAACGTGCACCGGAGCGGATTTCATGCACATCATTGTAGGTGTTCAGCCAGCCTATCTCCTGCCTTTACATTAATTCAGCAGCGGCCGACTCTTGTTTCTTTCTGGTCACCCATAAATGGGCCACGTGTGTGAATGCCCGAGCGCCGAGCTTAGCGTATGTATGTGGCGCACTTTTTGCAGAAACATTTAAAAGTCTAATTTGCCGCGGCCGCTCGACGTACCTCCGCAGCCACTCGTCAACGTATCGTCTTGCTCGCGCTGCGTCGTCTCCCCCAGCTCTGGAGGTAAATGCAGGATCTGCGAATTTTAACGATGTAGTTACTTGGCGGTATTTGCATAATTGTGGGCTTTAACTGGAAAATTACTTCGACAAGAAACTTTTTCCTACGCATTTTGAATGCCAGATCCGAGAAGAGCGAGTCCTGATTTACTAAGGTGTTGAAGGCGGGCAGCTTTTTTATATGGAGTAAGCCGTGGTAGTCTTTGAAAACTGGATTGGTCTCTTTTTGTGAACCGGCGAATGATTCTAAACCGACTACGACGTCGGATAAATGTTCTATCCTTTGCACTATTCCCGTCTAGAATAAAAGAATATTTTAATATGATAATTTAAATTGGAATTTTTAGGAATGTTTATTTTTGTAAATTCTTACTGAATGATCATCAAAGTTCAGTACTGGAACTGTAATGACAGCGACTGTAAAAGATTCTCTTAATAAAGCTCTAAACAAATATAAAAACTTTACAAGATCCTTTTCAGTTTTTTCCTCTGAATCTGATAACCACATTCTGGATCCCAAGGCATTAATTGCTATTCTTAGAATGTTTCTTTTTTGAGATGCTTGCGAAACTAAGAATTGCCCATTTTTTATGGTTTTTTCAATATTTAATAAAAGATCCATGTAAGCATTATTATTAAAAATAGATGTTTCACACTTTACATTTTCTCCATTCCATAATTCAACATTAGCTTTTTCCAAAGTTTCCTTTTTCATTTTTTTAGTGAGGTCATAATAGTGTCCAAAAATTGATGCTGTGTCACCTGGAGATGAATCTACTACTTTCATATTTTGGTATCGCCAAGCAATTTTCATTTCATCATCTTTATTGGAACTGCCAGTAGGCTTTGAAATTTCTTCTTCCACAGCTGGTAATTCAGATAAAAGCTGTTCAGGATTCAAATCCTGAGAAGCAACAAGTACTGAATGAGAAGTAACAATTCCTTCAGCTATGAAATATTTGTACATAACCTTTGAATAAATATTGTATGCGTCCTCCTCTAAAATACCAAATATCTTATTGAATTATGTTTTGCAAAATTTAGATTTTAATAATTATGGTTTAAAGTATTGAAAATATACCAATCAATAAAATTGATCCAATAGGTAAACCACCTCCTGTGAATGAAAATGAAAATGAGAACTAATTAAATAGTAATCAGTTAGTAGGTAACAATTATCCCATACCTATAAAATGATCTAGGGATGGAATTCCAGTAGATATTAAAAGTTGAGCATTACGAGTGGCAGGTTTCGTGCCAGGAATAACTGGCATTTGCACTTTTGCTATTCTCACATTCGACGACATTTTTGTTAGTTGATTGCACACAAGGTCTAACAAATTATCTTTTAATAATCAAACTATGAAATCAATATTTATAACAATAATGCTTAATAACCTTAAAATTTTTAATTTTTATTTTAACAAAGTACGACTGCTTTATCTCATTATTATCATTATTTGCTCTTCTTCGTATTTGTTGCACTTTATGAATAAATACAAAAACTTCAGATTTGCAGCTTATTATCGCAACGCCATCACTATCATACCATCATCAGTACAATATCATCAGTGATGACGGTGATGAGCCCACGTGCTGAAATCGCCCGCCATTCGCGTACCTAAATTGTACGCTAGCGACAGTGGAGGCTCCAAATGAAATTATAAACATCAACAATGCAGTGTCGGACGGGTAGGTGGGTAACCTTGACAATTGGATCCCTCGATGTTATTTAGAGTTGTATCCAAGTGCTTACGCACCAATAGCCACGAAATTTTCGGCAGGTGAGTGCGATAGTTAGTTTCTCATTATTTTATCGAACAATCATTTATTGACACCACGGGCAACATGTTAGCAACGAGGTAAAAACATATACCAGACGCTCTTAAACGGTGTTTTAGTCGAGTGTTCACTATCTAGAACTTTTATTTTATATAAAAAAAATGGCAAGTTTACCTTCTTATTTTAAGTTTACAAAAATAGGATTGATTTAATTTTTTTGTATTTAAATAAGAGTTGTTATTTAAGTGTTTTATAAATTTAAATTTTGTTTTAGCTTGCAAAGAAGTCAGCTACTGCTATAATACCAAGAAAAAAGCCGTTTTCTAGATTTGAGCTTACCGAAGAACAAAAGGCAGACATTAAAGAAGCATTTGATCTTTTTGATCCTGATGGTACAGGTAAAATTGCTACAAGAGAATTAAAAGTTGCCATTAGAGCTCTTGGATTTGAACCTACCAGAGAAGAGATAAAGAAACTGATTTCCAATATTGATCCTGAAGGTATTGGAAAGCTATCTTTTGAAGAATTTTTAGATCTCATGTCGAGCAAAATGGCAGAAAAAGATTTTAAAGAAGAAGTTTTGAAGGCTTTCAGTTTGTTTGACACAGATGGTACAGGAAAGATAACATTTAAAAATTTAAAGCGTGTTTCTAAAGAACTTGGTGAAAACTTGACCGACGAAGAACTGCAAGAAATGATTGATGAGGCTGATAGAGATGGAGATGGAGAAGTTTCACAAGAAGAATTCCTTAGGATTATGAAAAAAACTTGTTTATATTAAATATTTGTACACATTTTTACAGATTTTTCTTGTATTATGCATGGATTGTGTTAATGCCTAATATTTATCTTTTTGATGAATGCATAAGTATAAATTTATAATTATAAAAATAATTAAATCTGATTCATAAAAATACTTTAAAAATTCTTCAAAAAAACTTTTTATTAACTCTTTTCATTACTTCTCATTGTTGAAACTGCAGCTAATATAAGCTTTCTGACTTGTTCTCCATGGGTTTTAGCTTTAGAGACACATTTACTTAACATAGTTTGTGAAATTGGAATACCTCCAGATTTGTGAACAAAACACATATCATCTTCAGTAAAAACTATAGTCAATTTACTTAAAGAATGATTTTCTTCATCTTCTGTTGGGTCTGTAATAAGAAGTTGACTAAAATCAAATAAAATATTATCTATTAATTCATATCTATCCAGTCTAAGTATAACTATTTTAATAAAAAACAACTTACTCTTCAAAAATTGCAAAAGTTGTACTAACAGCTAATTGCCTTAATGGAATACTAATTTTTTGTTTTGGATTAACTTTTGTAGCTCCAGTTTCTGGAGTGTATTCCACGCTTGGTAAAGTTACTGTTATATTTAAATCATAGTTAATAATTTAGAAATTATTTAATAAAAAATATAAACTTTTTATTCTACTTACAAATTTTTAAAGCTGACATTAAAGCTCCAATACAAGCATCTATTACAGAACCATCATAATCAATGCAAATAAGATCACAGTATAAAACCCAAACTAGTTTATCTTTATGAATACAAAGATCTTTTAAGTCTATGGCTTCTGAATTTACTAATATTCTTTCTACAAGTTTTAAAGTTTGTTGAGCTTCTTCACCAGGTGGTCCAGGTCTGAATTTAGGAGAACACAAGGGTATTAACTCAACATTTGGAACAATAAATCCATTTTCTGGTGTTTCAGCTTTAGGAGTTGCAAGTTCCTAAAAATAAGAAAATTATAATTTTTTTGTTTATTAATTAGAAAATATGATAACAATTTAATTTTATAAACTTACAGCTTTAATACCACAAATAACAGATGTATTTCCAATTTTAAATACAGCTGAGCTATCAGCTTGAGAAATTGATCCAACATTGACACTTACAGGTCGAAATAATAAAAAATCTCTGCCATCTGGTCTCGTATCGGAAGCCTTAAAACAAATTAAAATTGATAAAAATGCGAAAAAAACCCTTACAGAGATTTTAAATAAAAGTACTTACAAAGTGATCCCGGAGATATTTAGATGGGTGAATGGTTCTGAAATATAATATTATATAATTCTCTTCAACTAACGAAATATTTGATAAATTAAGAATTGAAAATTTCTTACTTAAATTGAGATTCCATTGTTGATTTTGAAGTGTCAATTCATACCATGCTTTAATTGTATACTTGTGAAAGGTTAGGTTGCAATATTGCGCGCGCGCCAGCATCGGTATCGTATCCACGTGCTCAGTAACCACATTAGGCACATACTCGTAAAAATGGCAGCCGCTTTCAGATTGCAACATTTACTCCGTTTAGGGAAAAAATCCCTTTCCCTACCGATAAGTAAAATAAATAGGACATCTAATTATTATTTAATAACAAGATATCAACAAAATGTACGAGGTATGTAAAAATGTCACAATAATCAAGGGATGTTGCATCGTCATTTAACAATATTCAAATGGGTTATGTTGGAATTTTTTAATATTTTTTTTTATCAGATTGCTTGCGTTGATTTTCATGAATGACAACTATTAAATTAATGAAAATCTATTACATTTTTCTATTTATTAATCTTTGTCTCATTATATTACGTAAAATATCTTATCAGAAATTTCTAGAAACTTATCCATCACTCAATTTTTTAAAAGGATGTGAGATGCGGACTATTACAAAGTTTTTCATCAAAATTTACAATTTTTTAATAGATCGCTTTCTTGTGTCCTTAGTTTTTAAGGATACTGTAAGGAAAAATTATAAAAAAATTTCAACATAAAATTGCAATTTCAACATAAAATTTAGGAAACTGCAACATTAGATAGTATAGAACTGCAACATACTTATAACAAGGGGAGGAAATGTGGGGAGAAAATAAGGGGAGAAAATGTCTATTTCGGGTGCCTTCGACTCCGACTCGTGCTGTGCAAGTGTGTACCTCACTTACTCTAGAAATAGCTTTTCTTTCGGTCTTACACACTGTGTTTTTTTCAACGAAGGCATGAAAAGCCCTCTTTTGGTGACAGAAAGTTGGATAGATGAACGTGCATTTCAAGTCGTGCACAACGTAGTTGTTTTTTCAAAAGCAAAAATCAAATGTTTGAGTCTTTTTATGTCGACTTTTACTCTAACCTTTTGTCGACTTCGGCTCTAACCAAAAAGTTTTCGTCGCCGCCGACATCAGTAAACTTAAGCTTCTGCTGTGTGTTTATTTAGCTTTGCAAGCTTTTAATAAAAATGTCAATCTTCGAAGATAAGAAGGAGGTATTATGTGCACCATCAGAGATGCAAATTGCAGCCCAAACATCTGCAGAAAATGTATTGCCTGAAAAGTCTAAAAAAAAGTATTATAAATGCTACCAAGAATTTATTGAATGGAAATCATCACAAAAGGCAGCTGTTACTTCAGAAAATTGTATGTTAGTTTATTTTCAAGAAATCATAGATAAGTATAAACCAACTACTGCATGGTCCATGTATTCAATGTTGAAGAGTATGATCAAAGTTGAGGAAAATATTGATATTAGCAAATTTCATGTACTAATTGCAAAATTGAAGAAATATGCAGTTGGTCATGAATTAAAAAAAGCTAAGTGTTTTAGTGCAGAAGAAATTCGTATATTTTTATACAATGCTCCAGATTCAGTTCATTTAGCAAATAAGGTTAGTAGAAAATGGTGAAGGCCTATAAATGTTTGGAAAAATACGTATTACTAACTACTTGTTATCTATTATTACTAATTACTCCCACCTTAAAAAAACATTGATTAAAACTTTAAAATCCGAATGTTTTGAAGTCATTTGTTTTGAGTCAACTCAAACTCAATGTGATTGGTCGTTGAATTAAGGCGGTAAAATTTAAAAAGTTCTATTTTTAAACGTTTAATAATTAAAAGTATTAGAGAGCTTTAAAAATTAAAATAGAAAATAAAAAGACTTGAAAGTAATGACGTTCGTGTTAATATTGTCATAGTTCTTATTTCCTATTTAATACTTCATAATAAAAAATATTTGAATAAATTTCGGAATTTTAAACTTCAAAATTTAGTACGAGGTGTACGTGAAGGTTGAAAATTCTACATTTCTCAATTATTAAGATTTCATGAAATTATAATAGAATAGTACATTGTGCAATAAGGAGAGAAAATGAGCTATTTCTAGCGCGGGTAAGGTATTCAGCACGAGTCGGAGTCGAGG